>JADRCH010000244.1:2696935-2783852 GCA_019843965.1 Rhynchomys soricoides
ATCTATCTATCTATCTATCTATCTATCTATCTATCTATCTACCTACTTATCTCTACCTGTTGATTTATTTTAGTGATCATTTACCTTTTGCCAAGCCATATTTTGAGTCTTTTTTTTTAAAGAACAAACCCCTTTAGTCCTCAGAAACCCATTACCCCTATATTTTAGAAGAAGAAACTGAGGCACAGTGAGGATGGATGACCTCAACTCAGAGGGCACAGACAGTAAGAGGTTGAATTCATGCTACTATTTAAGACCACCTGCTGTGACAGCATTGATTCATTTCTAAGACCTGAACACAGAGGATATACAACCCCTAATGTGCATGAGAACACTTAGCAGTCACACTCTGCAATGCAGACACTCTTTAGGGTAGATAACATGTAAACAATACAGTTGTGGATTCTCATGCGCATGCCCTGTGGAGAGAGACACAGAGTCACTTTTCCATCCCTTTGCTCATCCCTATGTATGTATGCGCATACATGTCACCTCTGAACTAGACTTCCAACAAATGCAAACACATAAAAATTACAGTTACCTATGATGGGAATCAACAAAAATAATCTCAAAATAGTAGCTCCTGGGGACAGAGAGTTTGATCCTCATCATGCATGCAAAATACTAGATATGGTACTTGGGCTTGGAATCATTACTGGGGAAGACCTCAGGTCAGAGTGAGAGACTCTATCCCTCCCTTCCCCAAAATCAGATAGACAGCTCCTGAGGATGACTCCTAGGGTGACCTCTATCCCCAACACTTTGCATAAACACATGCATACACGCACATGTACACACATACACACACACACGTACACACACACACATGTACACACACACGTACACACACATGCACACACACATGTACACACGCACACGCACACACACGCACACGCACACACACGCACACACACGCACACACACACGCACACACACATGTACCACTTACATCCATCCCCTTCACACAAAGCTCTTGTTTTAAAAATCTGAGTGCACATAAAATGCACTTGGGGATGCTGTTAATTCCCCCAAGCCTTCCTTGCTTTCCTTAGGCTCTCATCAAGGAAAGGGGTGGACCCTCAGATGCCCCGCCTACAGCCAAGCACTCTGACGCCAATGTACTCCTTTCTGGGCTGCCACAACCACCCAGAGATGTCAGGTGTTTCCCACAATACTTTATATCACTCTTAGAATATTCTCTTATGCATAACATTTAATATAGACCATCTTGGTTCCTACCAAAACAACAGATGTTACGAGAGATGTCGATCAAATCTTATCATTGCAGGTTTTTATTATAATTTCCTTCAAAGTTATTCAAAAGAGTGATTGCTCCTGGAAGCTAAACACACACACACACACACACAGAGACACAGACACAAACACACGCATGTACGCACGTGCATGCCTGCACACGCACAGGTTCTCTGAATTAAATGTATCTCACATCTTTATTTAGATGCATGTTTCCCTTGGTGTCCACTTGGGCAATGTCATGCTGTGCCATGGGCACACAGTTTTATTAAACGGCACTTGAGGTAGTGTCCATGGCTACTCTGCTGAAGGCATTATCTGTGTCTTTCATAGTTCATGTGAACGAGCTACCAGAGTTTGAAGGCCTCAGAGGCGAGCATCACAACCCTAACCACTTTAGGTTCCATTTCAGCGGTAAATTAAGTTATCTAACTTGCATGAGTATGGCTTCATATTTTAAAAGGCTCAGCCTATGGACAAGAGAAATGACAACAGCATTCTAAATTCATTTTCTCCCTGGGGTAGCCATAGCAGGGCCTATCGGCTCTCATCAAAGCAGTGGGCTCGAAGAGGTTGGACTGCAGCAGCTGGCCTGGCTGGAGACATTTGTATTCCTTCTAATATGCTTAGTGCCTCTAAGTAATCAAGTTTTCTCTCGCTCAGCTACTCCCGACTAGAACTAAATTATGATTCTTTACGCTGATGTTTAAGTTCACTCTCCATTTACAGTGCAGGATAATTTCTTAGCTCTTTCCATAGGAAGCCTAGATGAACATCCCGAGAATGACGCTTTTGCTTTTCCTCCTCAATTTCATCCCCTAAGTGGCTTTCCTGAGCAGAGAGAACCACGGTCTTCAGATAATCTTACCAATTTTGGTATTTTAAAAATGATTACACTTTAGATTCAGAAACCTCCTGGAAATGGGAAATTTCAAAGCTCTTTGGGAAATAATAAACCACAATATCAAGGAACAAAGGAATATTAAAAAACCACGTGGTGCGTATTCTCATCTTCATGTAATACCATGGATAATAAATAGACGGAGACAAATGAGTGCTGCACACTGTACTCCTGTCCAGACAGCTCACGGTGCTTCCACAGGTCAGTTATCTCAAAGGCTCCGGGCTGTGCACTTCAGAGGCAGTGTGCTCCATGGTTTGGGAAACATGGTGTGCAAGGGACAGGGCACAACCCCTGCCAGGACTGTGTGATGTCTGCCAGCTCTAGGGACTGTGTTCCTCACATCTCAGGGAAGGTCTGCATGCTTTTCTGGACATGGCTGAACCTTTGGCTACTCAAACATCACAGCTAATCCAAGAGTCACAGAAAGAAAAGCCCAGAGCTTTGATTGTGAGGTTGGAGATGGTGCCCATCATTTCACACATCGAGTGTTACTGTGGTGTGTGTGTGTGTGTGTGTGTGTGAAAACCAAAGGGAAATCCATGCCTCAGCAACCTTCAGCACAGCCTCTTAGATGGAAGAGTTGGGATGAGGAAGGGAACAGCTCCTGCACATCCTTGTTGTACCCACGGTCCTGGGGTGGTGCTGGCAAGATCGTGAAGCATCCTTGTGAGCCAAGGAGAATCACTCAGCAGCACCCTCCTTTCACTCTCTTTACTACCCGAGTGCTAGTTACTGAGTCAACCTGACATGACCTAGGGTCATCTGGGAAGAGAGAACCTCAATTGAGGAAGGGCCCCAGCAGATTGACCCAAAGGCAAGCTTGTAGGGTATCATCTTGATTAGTGACTGATACCCCTGGGCAATGGTTCCAGGTTGTATAAGAAGCAGTCTGAGTATCCACAGGGAGCAAAAAACACGAGTCTATGATTTCTATTCCAGTTCCTGCCTCCAGGTTCCTGCTTTGAGTTTCTGCCCCGATCCCCTGGATAATGGACTGTAAGTCGTAAGATGAAATATTTTCTTTCTGCCTTAAGTTGCTGTTGGGCATGGTATTTTTCACAGCAATAGAAACCAAACTAGGACACTGGGTCTGGCATTAAAAACAAAACAAAATGTGTGTGTGTGTGTGTGTGTTCAAGTTAGTGTCCATGTGGGGTGTGTGTGTGTCCATGTGTGTTGTGTATGTATGTGTGTGGTCTGGGTATATATATATATATATAGGCTGTGGTGTGTGTGTACATGTGTGGTGTGTGTGTGTGTGTGGATGTGTATGCATGTATGTTTGTGTGTATATGTGTGTGGCACATGTTTTTACATGTTTGTGTGTGTAGCACAGGTGTGTATATGTGTTTGTCTGTGTAGTATGTATGTGTGTGGTATGTATGTGCGTGTGTGTGTATGTATGTATGTGTGTGGTATGCATGTGCATGCATGCGTGTGCGTGTGTGCGTGTGTGCTTGTGGGGGCCGGGTGTATGCCATTGCACATGTGTAGAGGTTACAGGACAACCTCAGCTGTAGGCTCTTGCCTCATTTGCTACAGAGTCTTTTGTAATTTGCTACTTACTCCACCAGCCTAGCTGCTCCAGCTTTAGGGGTTCTCCTGTCCCTGCCTCACATCTCTCAGGGGTGCTCAAATTACAGACATAAGTGTCTGCTTTTGCTTTACCTGGGTCCTAGGGATTCAAACTCAAGTCCTCATGCCTGTGTGGCAAGCACGTTATTCATGAGCCATCTCTCCAGCCTCATTTTGCCTTGATAGTTTATTCTGGATTCTTTTTTTTTTTTTTTTTTTTTTTTAAATCTTGACAAAATCTCAACATATTTGCTGATAACAGGAATGTTTTTCCAGAGGTTATTTTACTTTCACCTCTGCAGCGCCCTTTCAGATTCTTTCACCATGACTTACTATGCCATATTTTAATTTAATTGAGGAGCTGCAGAGGGAAGGTGAAGCTTGAGACACTGGGTGTCAGAGAGATCGGGAGAATTATTGTGGCCTGTCTGAAGAGCGTTCACTCTGTTCTTTTTGTAAATGCCTCATAAATACTCACGACATCCTTGGTTCCAAAGCTGCATGAAAACCAAATGTCACAGAAATTAGCTCTGTAACATGAACGGAAGTGGAAGGAATTATCTAGAGGGGTGAAGTGGATTCTATGGGCATCCTTGTGGTGGTTCTGGGGTGCTGTGTGGAGGCCAGCCACCCACTGGGAGGTGTCGGGTTTATCTTGGGGCTAGTGAGACGTCCTTTGCACTTGTCCCTGAGAGAAGTATAACAGCATCGTGCTGATATCCTGTTGTAAATCAAATTGTTATTTGGCATAGAGTTTTAAAACATTAGCTTTCATAGTCATATACAAGAGTTTAATCAGAGTTACCCTAAATGAGGAATTATGCTCATCCCAGAAGTCACAGGTTGTCAAATTAAAAGACCAGTGCCAGATATGGGATATTTCAACTTGAGTAGGTGTTCAGGACCGTCCAAACAATAGAAGATACTGCCATTATTCTTAATTGCTCAAAGAACTTTGATAAGACCTTGCTTCTGAAGACACCACACAATTAGGTATAAGAGATGAAGAAACCAAACTGATATTGACCAGGAAGCTTCCTCTCTGATGGCCAGCTTTCATTGCACTAGGAGGAGCTATGGAGGCTGCTGGGGGACAATGGGGTTATCACTAGCAACGTTCTCCAACTGTGAACTCTATGAGATGCAGTAATGACTGGAGTGCATATATATGCCCACTGGTATAACAGTGGTATGGATGTTATGTGGGTAACCAGCTGTTTACTGATTGGATGTAAGGCCTACTACACAGGAGGCAAAATGTCTATATGTCTAAGTCTGTCATATGCAGACAGTACTTTTTCACTGTGGTCTTCTATGACCTCTGGTATCTACAATCTTCTCTTCTTCCAAAATGGCCCCTGAGCCTTGGGATGGGGTAAGAACCCAAAGTGTGGGAGCTCATGGGCCCTAAGGGTGAAGCTACTATTATCATCCCAATAAATGGGCATAGTATCAAACTTTCCTCTAAATTAATGTCTCTATCTATAGATTAATGTAGCTCTCAGATCTCATCAGAGAAATTACTCACAACTAGTCAAAGTGAAGAGAATAAATGTCATTGGAATACTCAGCTATAAACAGGACATCTATAGCAACCTCACCCCAAGGTGTAGGGGCCATCTTGGACAAGGAGGAGGAAAGATTGTAAGAGCCAGAGTTCCTGGAGGATCAGTGTGAACAGTATCTCCTCCACATGACAGGATTGTTACAGTCATGAATACATAGCAACTACAGATGCCTGCACAAAACCTGCATAAGATCAAGTTAGTAAGTATCTCAGCCTGAAGGGAGAAGGGGCTCATGAGCCTTTACCACTGTCTGAGGAGATTTGGACAGTTAGTGGCTTCTGAGGAAAGGAGGGGGTTTAGTTCTTTTTTAAGGGTCAGGTTCCTGGTGGGTTGACATGCTTCAGTGATGGACCCACATCCAGGCATATGTGGGCAGCACAGACGAGATGTGGTATTTTAAAAAAGACACAAACCTGGAAACCTCCTCCCTAGGGACTCCCCTTAGTCCTGGAGGGAACCACGCAAGCTGGGATGAAGTGGGGAATAAATATCATCAAAATACATTGTGTAAAATTTCCAAATAATCAATAAATGTAAAAACTCATTAATTTAGTTTATTCCATAAGATTGTACATGTTTTTGTTTGTTTGTTTTGAGAGAGGGTTTCTCTGTGTAGTCCTGACTGTTGCTGAATTTGTTCCATAGACTAGCCTGGCCTTGAACTTAGAGATCTGCTTGCCTCTTTCTCCCAAGTGCCAGGATTGAATGTGTGCACCACCACTGCCTGGCAAGATTGTGCATGTTTATGGCTACTGTGTGATATTACTATGCATGTGCACCATGGAGTGTTTTGTTTGAAATAATCTCTAATCCTGGAAGTCTCTACCCCTCAAAGGCTCCATTCACAGAGGGATGGAGAGATGGCTCAGTAGTTGAGAGCACATATTGCCCTTGCAGAGTACCAAAGTTTAGTCCCTAGAACCCGAGTCCAGGGGGTCAGAGGGCGCTTGTACTCACACGTACACATACCAGGCCCCAAACACACATGATTTACAAAAGCTTTTAAAAGGTTCTTTCTGGAGTGAGGTATCTGTTCATCTCATCTTTTCCTAGTGGGCTACTAGGACATGAGTATGTGTGTGTGTGTGTGTGTGTGTGTGTGTGTGTGTGTGTGTGTGTGTGTATACACGTGTGTACGTGGTGTACTTGTTTCATCCTACTGTGGTTCGTTTTCCAAGGCAGAACTTATACATCATTTCATTAAAACCCTGCAGCACCTACCCTGCTATGGATGGGCATTTAGATGACTAAGAAATCTTTATTTCATCACCACTGCTGTTCTGTGGTATAGTTTCTTCTGTAGGATAGGGCTGAAGACTTGACTGGACCCGCACTGGAGAGATACCGTGTGTCTTTAAGCACCATATTCACTTGCCTTCTCATTAACTCTGAATAAGAATGTCCACTTCTTCGGAGGTCCATAGAAACTGCAGGCCACATAACCCATTGCGACTTATTACTTTATCAATGGAGCTGATTATCTCCAGAATTTGTCCTATTGCACATCCTAACATGGGTTGTCTTCATCGTGCTCATGGCTGGGGCGCTAGCCCTTTCCTGATACCCCTGTCCCATTCCCACGTGACAGGCAACCCTATGTTGACTTTCCTTGTACAGCAGTGTTCCGTTCTGTACAGTCAGATTCACAGATGTTTTCCCTTTGCTCTCACTTAGATTTTGTGTTGTGATTAAGAATGCCCCCTCATCCTGACAGCATCCAACAAAAATTACTGTACATTTTCTTCTAGTGTATTTATAGTTTTAATATTTCACATATAGATACATCAACTTCTTGAAATGGACATGAGAGTACACACCCTGACTACATTTTCTCCAAAATGGAAAGATGAAAAACTTTATCCTGCCTATCAGACAATTTAGTTCTTTTATTAGAAAAAACATCAAATCATATTTATTTAATCTTTAGGTATTCACACACATTTGTTTCTGGGCTTCGCACTGTTTTTACTGACTTATCTCTTAGCTCCCCACTTCGCTTAGGGTAGGGAAAATACTTTCCCTTCCTGAACCTTTGCTTTATAATAGTTTAAAGTAGCTCTTGAATGTTTTTATAAAACCATAAGGCATGCAAACTACATATCTAAGAAGCTTATATGCTTCCTACACACAAAGGGGGTTGATTTTTTAGTGTCAGAATAAGTCTTCAAAAATTAACAACCATATGAAGAATCACAGAGCAGCATTCCTGCAGGACAGAATGAAGCTCAGAGAACCAGAGCTTCCCCCAACTACCCCCACAACACAATATGAGCCTCAGTCTCCACTTGATTTCTCTCTTCAGTGTCCCATCTCTGGGGAGATGCTGGGTGATACTTTAAGGGATCAGAATCTCCCTCTGCCCTGGCTAGTTCTCATGTGAACACAGGGAGAGTCATCTGGGAGGAAGGACTCTGTGGTGGTTTGAATGAAAATGGCCGGGCAGCGGTGGCGCACGTCTTTGATCCCAGCACTCCGGAGGCAGAGGCAGGCGGATTTCTGAGTTCGAGGCCAGCCTGGTCTACAGAGTGAGCTCCAGGACAGCCAGGGCTACACAGAGAAACCCTGTCTCGAAAAACCAAAAAAAAAAAAAAAAAAAAAAAAGAAAAGAAAATGGCCCCCAGAGGCTCAGAGAGTGGCACTATTATAGGAGGTGTGGCCTCGTTGGAAGAAGTGGCCTGGGGTGGGCTTTGGGGTTTCAGATTCTCAAGCCAGGCCTAGTGGCTTTCTCTTCCTGCTGCCTTTATGTCTGGAGGTAGAACTCTTAGCTCCTTCTCCAGCATCATGTCTGCCTGTGTGCTACCATGCTTTCTTCTATGATGACAATGATTAACCTCTGAGCTGTTGGCCCCAATTAAATGTTTTCCTTTACAGAAGTTGTTGTGGTCATGGCATCTCTTCTCAGCAATAAAACCCTAAGACAGAATCTTAATGAAGAAAACACCTCTATAGGATTGTCTTGTGTGCAAGTCTGTAGGGTATTTTTTTCACTGATGATTGATGTAGGAGTACCCAGCTCATTGTACCACCCATGCACAAATCCCTGTAATTTAATACTGACCCCCTAAATAACCCAACTAAAATGTGAGCATAGATAGAAATCTACTCAAAGAAGACATACAAATGACAAAATGTGTATGATTCAATGCTTAATACCATTCTTCACCAGAAACATGTGAATCTAACCCGCCATGAAATATGGCCTTACACCTGCCAGAAGAATCGGGATCATTTTGGGATTGGGGGAGGGGAGAATACAGTGTTAAGGAGGTGGTGATGAATTTATATACTGTAGATATATTGAACCTGGGAAGTCACCAAAAAGCAAAACAGAAGTTACAAAAAGATATTCAAATGAAACCACCGTGTGGTTTAGTGGTGCCACCCAGGGGTGTTTGGAGCCTAAGGAATTGAAGTCAGAATCCTGAGAAGCAAGACGGACTCCTCTGTTTTCTGTATATTGGCTCACATTGGCCAAAATATGGAAACAACTCACTGTGTGTTGAAAAACAAATGGGAGAGGAAATATGATTCGTATGTATAATATGAGTCTTCCTCAAGAGAAAGGGAAGCCCTATCAACATTGACAAGAAGGATGGCCTGGAAGACATTATGCCACTGTATCAGTCACTCACACACAAATCACTCCATGGCTTCTCTTTGTATGATAAAGACTCCTAAAGTAGTCAAGCATGCAGAGGGGGCCGATAGCATGGTAGGTTTGGGAGAGGATGAATCTGTTTATTATCTTCATTTCGGTGAAATCCGGAGTAGACACACAACTCACAAAATTGTACAAATGTATATCGTTCAGTTTTTGTTTAACAAATATATGCTAATGGAGTTGGAAAATGAATACATTTTAAAAATATTATGATGAGGGTGGAGCCTACAAATGTCCAAAAAGTCAGAAATATGTGTTGAATTCAAGGAACCTGTGTCTGTCTGATTTTTTTAAGCTTTATCTAAATATTCTTATTTATATCTGAAACATTTTGCATTCTTCCCAGAATCCCCCAACAGCCTGATATATCCATGGTAGACATGACAGACGAGGATTTGAAAATAGAAGGAAGTGGAATATTAGCAAGAGGTAGGAAGTACTGCACGACACTCAAAACAAGGCCTCGGCATCAAGGTGACAGGCTCTCATCCAAGGAATGGAAAAGAAAGGGAGAACAGGGCACACACAGCGCTTTAGAGCACACACAGGGCTTTATCAAACTTGGTCTTCAAAAATCATCTTAACTGACCAGAGGCTTATTGTGAATGCATGGAGTTTGGTGAACCTCAGCTTGCATTTCAAGCATTCAATCATTCCTGGGAATGCCTACTTAATCGGGTGTGGGTGGGTACAGTCACTTCTCAGATTGATGCTGACGATGCTTTGGTTTCATGATTTTGATCCAGAAAGTAGGACGTTTCCTATAGCTCTTGGGTTCAGAGAAATTTCTATTTTGTTCTTTAACAACATTTTTGAAGCCCAGGGTCTGTTGAGCTATGGTACGGTTCCTGGATAAGACCAGGCATGGGAGGTTTTTCTACTTGGTGGAGGAAGATCCTTCATCACCAAGACTCACACAGGGTTCGTTGAAGATGGGATCCTTCATACTCCTTAATTGCAAAGTTCTTTGCTTAAAAGGACTCTTATACAGGAGCTACCCTGGTTGAAAAAGAGTTGAACATGGAGGTGTAATTCAACTTTGCACAGGGTAGGAATTTAAATAAGACAACTTCATTTAATCTATCTTCTTTGTCTAATACAAACTAGTCTCATATCCCTAGGGTCAAATATCTTTGTAGTGTGTGGCTGTCTGGCCTGTGAGGGCTCCAGTGCTTGACCTGATGGAGCCTAAAGGTGAGCATTCCCTGCAGTGAGAATGAACCAGATGACTGTGATGAGGATCACACAGACTTGACTCACAGAGCACATGAGCATTACAGGGGAGTCCTCACACAAGAGCACCATACAGCAAAGCTTCTAGAAGGCCATTGGGAATCACATGATAACACAAACATTCCAAAAGTAATCATACACCAAGTCATCCTCAAGGTAGCTTCGCCTATGTGACCATCTTCATCTCAGAGCCACACAGATCCAAGCCCCCTACTGCACCCCAGCACCTGGTCTCGAAGCAACTTCCAATCACTGCTGTTAGAATGGGAAAACTCCTATTTCACAAAATGCAGTAGGAAGGAAGACGCAGGCTGGGTGGGTCCCATAAACGAACATTTGTCCTTTCAAACATGGAGACAGAAAAGGAAGGTGCCAGACATTTGAACTTCCAGTCCCTCAATGCAAACCCAACATTTAATGCCATGAGTGGAAAAAAAGAACCTCCAACAAAATGGACAGTAACAGTGCTGACATCATAACGGAAAGGGAAGCCACAGGGGGAGGGTACTGCAGGGCACCTCCCCACCCCTGCCGGTAAGTTAGTGCCATCTTACCACGTGGACACCACAGCTGGAAAAGCGTTAGCGTATCATCGGGCTGTGCCTGCCTTCTCCAACAGCTATCTCCAATGAGAGTCATAGACAAAGCCCTCACATGATCTTGCTCCAGCTGTCCAATGTACAGTTTATGAGGTCTAACGCACGAGGACTGATACCTTGAAAGACAAGTGTAGCTGGACTGATACCTCACCAGCTGAGCTGTTCTGAGCCCTTCATACCTGTGTGTGAGTGTGTGTGTGTGTGTGTGTATGTGTGTGTAGGGTCCTTTTCTCCTTTCAAAAGACACAGTCCAGTGAGAGCAGGCAGCGGCTAATCCCATGGCCACAGTGCCAGGAAAGAGCATTTCGAATATTCACTGAGTGTCAGTGATGTGCTCCCCAGAGCTTTGCTTATTAACTGCAGTTTTTAACCCCAAAGGTACATGCTGTGGGTACCCCATTGCCACAGACCAAGAGCCTGCTGCAGAGCTGGGGTGCAGTGGACTCTCTTTGGGCTCTGGCTCTCATAGGTTAGGCGGCCAACAAGCAAACACTGGAAGAGGACCTGCAGCTGGTGGCCCTGGGATTTGCTGGTGCAGCCCTGCTTTGCAAGTGTGGTTTTGGTTTGTGCTGTAAGAGACCCCGGAAGACTTTGGTCAATCTGGCTACAGCCACATGACAGATACCATCCCTGGATGGTCCTCTCACATATTCTCCAGATTTCTCCTGTGCTTTGTTAGAGGGGGATTTAGAGAATAAATACATAAACTAGCCCTTCTGAGTGTTTCCAGGAACAGAGAGGAGAGGAGAGGAGTGGGCAATTCTTCATCTGTTCTGGTTTCAAGGACTGCTCTGTCTGCAAAGAAGGGGAAGGTAGAGAAGAGAGAGCCAGGAATCTAGTTCTGCCTGGGAATTAGATGCTCTTAGAAGCCCTAATTAAATCGTTCAGAGTGCAGCCCTTAGAGGCAGATTTAACACAGAACTTCTGTTACCTTATTAAGTCAAACAAGTTAGAAACCATATGTCTCCTAAAAACTGGAGCATATTTGTTTACAAACATATATCCTAAGTGACGAGATGTATAGAAAATAAATATGACACCCTCTGAATTTTTAAAACCAGTTCTTTACTAAATTAGGAGGTAAACTAGGTAAAGTAGGGCGAGCTTAAGACAAGTAACACTTCCTCCTAAGAGCTCCAAAAGACGGACCCACAAATAGCAAGCAGTGGGCTGGGTGGTAATCTTGGTATTTAGTCTTCGTTGGTGTTTAAGGAGTGGTTGTTAGCACGAATTAGCAATGTCCCATCAAGCTGTGCAGAATGGACTCTTGCTCTTCACCTGACTCGACTCTTCTCCAGTCCCTGGGTGGGGAGTCTGTCCACAATCCTACATTCCCCTACATAGCAGAGCAGTGGTGAGGTCTGATCTCATTCTCAACTCCATGCAGACCTTGCCTCCCTCTCTCCTTGGGAACTTTGTTTTGCATCTTCCAAGCTCTTGCTCTTCTCTGATCCAAAGAAGTAGGATCCTCCTGACTTCTGAGGAGTTCTCATCCCTGAGCCTGGGTAGGGAAGCCCTCACTAAGGGCTCATGTATGAGCCCAGTCCATGTCCCTCCACAGAGCCACAGGAGGCTGCTCACTGGCTTCCTTTTGTGCCTCTGCACCCAAAGCAACCACTCTCTCACCCACCTAATCTTAGATGGAATTCTTCCCTCTGTGGGAAACAGAAGGGGAGAGGCGAGGCTTGCCAAATGGCCAGTGTGGTGAGCCTGCCCTTCCAACAACCTCTGAGTACGCTGCCCTGGGGTCCTGGCAGCGCCTTTGACACACCATGTTTAGGGCCGAATGCAACGCCTGGCTCCGCCACCTGCCCCTTTGATTTCTAAAATGGCACGACTGTCCTGATGCTCACGTTTTCCTCCCTCCTGACCTCCCTCCTTTCCTTCACTCTTCTCTTCTCCCCCCCCTTTTCCTTATTTTTTCAATAGAAGATCAAACCCAAGATCATGTCTATACATGTTATTCAAGTATTTTTCCTACAATTAAATGCATATATTTAATATATTATATTAATTTATTGTATGTTTTTTAAACAGGCCTTGATAAGTGGCTCAGGCTGACCTGGAACTAGCGATCCTCCTGCCTCCCTCAGCCCTATAGCTGGGAATACAGTGTGTGTCACCACACCTGGGCTGCCAGTTGGCAATCCACTTTACTCTGCATTTCCACTTAGCCAAGTTTTTGGAGTTTTCAAGTGCTGTCTTCCTAGCCTTCTCTTCATCTTTATTCCCTCAATGTGAACCCTAGCTCAGGCTCTCGAGCTCTGACCTAGATCATTTGAATAGCCCACCAGCAGAATCCCCTCCCACTCCGTTCTTTCAAAATGCCATTGCTAAGCCTCAGCTGACACCGTTACTTGCTTCATACCTGAGCTGCTGTCCTTGTTCTTGGCTCAACTGTGTTCCAAAGCCTAGAAAAACACTATGTTGTTCTGTTAGCTCATCACTTCAGACGCAAAAAAAAAAAAAAAAAAAAAAAATTAGGAATTCCACCCAACAAATTAAAACCCATTCATGATGTTCCCCGGTCCTAAAGATCATGTCTGTGTCTCAGGCTGCGAGGTATGGAGGGCTTGACCTTGGAGAGCTTCCTGAGCCTGGCATAGACTTCTGTGTCTTGGAGTTCATGGAGTCTGAAGCAGCTTGCTTTTAGGGTGTGGGTACACTGAGGGGCTGCGATACAACAATCAGATCCTGCTAGGCCTAAAGAGGAAATGAATGAAGGGACAGCAAAGTTTTCTTTCTTATCAACTGATCTCCCTAGAATGGAATGGAATGTAGAGGGGATGATTGGGGCCCTGCCTGCTGTGTGAACTTGGCTGAATGTGAGTGACAGGTGGCTATGGTAATAGAGAGCATTATAAAGCTGCACCCTCATCCTGATATTTTTAAAGTCCTCGTCCCCCTCCCTTCGCGCGCGCGCGCGCGCGCGTGTGTGTGTGTGTGTGTGTGTGTGTGTGCTCGAATGCGCATCCATGCATGCGTCCATGTGTGCGTGCATGCATGCGTGTAGATCAGAGGACAACCCTGGGTTTCAAAGCTCACCTTCCACCTAGTTTATGATGCTGTCCTTCTTGTTTGTAGCTGTGCATGCCAGGCTAGCTGGCCTAAGGGTTTCTGGACCTCTTCGGTCTCTGTGTCCCATCTTGCTGTAGGAGGCCTGGGGTTCCAGATACGCCCTGCTCTGTGTGGGTCTTAGGTATGCAAACTCAGGCCTTCATGTTTGTGGACAGATTGTCCACCAAGTCATTCCCTAGGCCCTCGCCCTGTTTGTTTCCTTCCAGCATGCCCCAGCACTGGTCTTGTGGCTGTTATTGAGCTTTTGGTTGGGGGCAGTGGGAAACACAGTCCAAACAGTTCTCCATTCTGTTTGAGTGATGTCCCTTTAGATCTGTCACTGTTAGGAGGCTTTACTGCTTGGAAAGAGTCACTAAGTACACACAGGGAATATAAATATCACGTCTCTCTCTCTGTTCCCTGAATTCCTAAAGTGTCCACTTAATGAGCCTATTAAAATAATGCTTTTTTTTTTTTTAAATTACTTACTTTCACAGATTTGGGGAGGTATAAGTAACAAAAATAATATGCAGTTAAGCCACACAGAGTGATATTTTTATATGCATATATTGTGAACTGATTACCATAATCAAGTTAATTACTATATCTATCACCTCATATAATTGTGTGTGTGTGTGTGTGTGTGTGTGTGTGTGTGTGTGCTATGAGAACATTTGACACCTACTTTTAGCAAATTTCAAGTCTGCAATACAGAATTCCCAACTGTAGTCACTATGCCTTGGAACTTACAGTAGAAAGTTTCACTATGACCAAGCCATTTCTCGCCACTTCTCCCCACCTGGTGACCACAACTATAGTCCATGCTGCTGTGAGTCTAAATATTTTCTATCTATCCTGGGAGTGAGGTCATCAAGTATTTGACTTTCTGTTCTGGCTTACATATAGCACAGTGTTCTCCGGGTTCATTTATCCATGGTGTTTCAAATGGAACTGCCATTGTAGTGCGATTGAATAGCATGTATGTAACATATATTTATTTACATTTTATTTAAGATATATTTTAAACATATTAATATATATATGACAAAGTCCCTTGAGAACATTTGCTCTATGATCACTGATTTGCAAAATTCTTAACTAAAATCCAATAAATCATATGTAATTTTCTTATCTCTTAATAAAGCATTAGAACTGGCTTAGCTATGTTTGTTCCTTTGTGTTCTTTAGCTGTGAGAGAAGAGCTAAGCTCGGGTAATCAGGAAGCTTTCATTCCTAACTTTCATAGTATACTTTTGGGAGACATTTTAAAAAATATCAAAAAAATTAAATATTTTAAAAATTTGAAAATGTTTCAAATATTTAAAAGTTTTAAATATTTTAAATTTAAAAACTATTTTACAAATTAAAAATGTAAAAAATATATTAAAAACTTACAGAGGTCAGAAGAAGGGCATCGGATGCCCTAGGAATTGGAGCCACAAGTGGTTGTGAACTACCTAAAGTAGGTGTTGGGAACTGAGCTCTGGTGTTCTGGAAAAGCCAAGTCTCACAAGCTGTGGGTGATAGGCACTGCTCCACACACAGCCTGACCTGGCAACAATGCCTTCCTGTTTCTTTGCATGCTTTATGATTTAATTTGTTAGAGGCTGGGCATAAAATTAATATAAATTTGATTGATGACTATAAACTACTAGGTTTCCTTACTTCTCTGTGGTTTGCTGATTTTGATTATTTTTTTTTTAGTGCTCTCCACCATCTTTTGTTAAAAAAGAATTTATTTTATTTTATGTGAGGAGGATGTCAAGTCCCCTGGCACTGGAGTTACAGACAGTTGTCAGCTGCCACGTGGGTGCTGGGAATTGAACCAGGGTCCTTTGGAAGAGCAGTCAGTGCTCTACTGAGCCATCTCTCCAGCCCTCCTGATTCTCATTTTTGGGTTTTGATTGTTGCACTGGTACACACTGGTCATCAGATTGAGGCACACACCTAAAGTCTTCTTAGATAGTTATGAAGGCTATGTGTTTCCTTGGACATGGGCAGTAACTTCTAGATGCCTTGCCCCTCCCCGGAAGACATACATCATACGCTCGTTTTAGAAATATTGCTTCTAAAGGAGATTGAGAGAAAATAAAAGGGAAGGAGTGGTATCAGAAATTGCTTTAGCCAAGAAGGGAAAGGGCTTGTGACAAGAATGGGTAGAGAGGTCCAGCAGCGGGGTTAGAGGTTGCCAGCAGCAGGTGGAATGCACATGACCGGGTTTGAGAGGTCAGGTTCTCTGTGTATAAGCTACTCCGTGAGTGTGTGCCCAGCGGCCTGCCACAGGGCAAGCAGGGAGATGAATAGTTACTGCTTTGCAGTTAAAATGAACCAAACCTGACCACAAATAATAGCTGAGGCCTTCCCTGAAAGTCACAATGCTTGGACTCTGGAGGTAAGGAGACCCTAGCTACCCTGGCTTTCTGCCAGGGTAGCTAGGGTCCACGTGGAAAGCCAGGCACCCTGTGCTTCTAGCCCACCGTCTTCCCAGAATCCTCTCCTTCAACTATTTGCTTAAAAACTAAACTAAATTAATTTAATAATATGATACAAATATTACCCAAAATACAGTAAATCAGGTGAAAACTGATTGTTTGACTAGAAATATTATGGATTCAACATTTAGTTGAATTCAGAAAGTGATTCATTTTCTAAACTGTGTGCCCCTTGGGCCTGTAAATGCCGATTGGCTAGAATTTGATTCAGACACTACATGTCAGAAAGAGGTTTGTTAGATACAAGTACACCCAAGCTTGCAAGCACATTCCCCAGAGAGAAATGGTAGTGCCCTCAGAATGAGGACCCGGAGAAAAAGAGCATGGCTTAGTGTGAAGCAGACTGTTAAAAACACAACGCGGCTGTTGACTAGAGAACACTGAAGCATGGGAGGATCTGTGGCACTGAGACAACTATCGATGCTCTGACTGATCATAGGCAGGCTGACGGGAGAAGGTTAAAGATAAAAAACGAAGACACATCCTTGAATGCACTGACCTGGACACTTCAAGCCCAGCACACGGAGCTTCCTATAGCTGGTAAATTTATAGTTACCAAGCTTGAAGGTTGAATATTGTTTTGCCTCAGGCAGCACAATGGGCTGTGTGAATATTGTTTGTGCAAATGCCTCATGATGCATGGAAGTGGTGGGGACTCCCTGCATTTATCGCATATTTCTGTGAGGGGCTTGTTACTGAAAGCATCTACTTCAGTGTTTCTGTCCTCTGGTATGAAACCACATTGATTTTGTCAGTGTTTACAAGGGGATCATACAATTCAGAAACTAGTGGTTCCAGCAGCTCAAGCAAGGTATGAGCAGGGTGGTTGGGATTAATTACAGCTGGAGGGAAAGGGTAACCCGCAGGAAGACTAGGTCTTTCTGCTTCTGGGAAGGTTCTGGAACAAAAGGCTTTGCCAAGAGTGGGTGGTGAAAAGCTGGGAGTATGTCTGGCTTGACTGTAATGACCATTTGCTCTGAGCTTGAGGAGAGGAGCTGAGATGTGGCCATGGTTGAGACGTGGCCACGGTGCATGGGTTACAGAAGGCCTCACCAGAATGGGGACAGCCACTTGGATTTGACATATTTGAGGATATGGAGATATTTATCTTTGCCACTTGCTAGCTGAAGAAATGCACAGTCAGAAAGATTGAACGCCTGGCTTATGATCACAAAAGCCACCGAAGCACAGTGGTACAACTAAGTTCAATTCTGCTGGCCACCTGTTTGACTTCTCAGAGACTGTAGCCTGGTCCTCTAAAGTCATTGTCTTGCTTATGCAATACATCTGAGGACCTGTTTACCAGCTGATCACCCCAGGGCTGGCTTAGTAGCTCAGTAACGCTCATGAGGAGTATGTGTAAGCATAAGGTTACAGGCTCTGCACCAGTTTGCCCAGCTCACCTGTGATTATTGGCATATAAGGAGCCTGTGGTTAAGACAAGAGTGTGATTACCAGGAGTCTCAGGTAAGACCAATGCATGTCCATAATATCAAGCTGTGCTCTCCAGCCCAGGTCAAGGCTTCCCTGGATATAAATGCTATGCAGTATAAATGAGCACCCACTGTCACCATCACTGTCATTACGGACACCGCAAACTGAGACACAGCACGTATAATCAAATGTTTGTTCAGGTCAGTGGTCTATACTTGGTACTCAACATGATGCTTGGTGCTCAATGAAATGCAGGGAACAAAGGAAGGATGGAGTGAAGGAAAGCTTCCCCTGTGGCATTTGTGTCAGAAGGGGAACAGTTCCATCTGCAGCAAATACTTGGGGCCAATTCTTCCCAGGCTCCTGCAGGTCTTAAAGCCTTTAGCTACGTGACCCAGAGATCTCCATGGAGTGCTTTGCTCTGAGAGTGATCTGTCATGTCATGTTTTATTTCTTTCTTGGTATCTGATTATGCACTTGACTTTGTATGTCCGGTCCAATGTTCAGATTTCACTGTGCTCCCTGACCCAAGCACTTTCTCATGAATGGGCTCTACAGAACCCAGGGAAGTAAGCATACAAATTGTTAGCTAAGAGAAGAAGTTTTTAAAATTAAAAACAAGCAAACAAACAAACACAAACAAAAGCCCCCAGAAATATCAATGTGTTTATCTCCCAAAGTTCAGTTGGCCATTTCTACAACTATGGTGCCATCTGTCCCAAGCACATAGGATCCAAGCTTTCAAATCATTGAAAATTAAAACTCAAATATCATGCAACTATAAATATTTTAACCTTTTAAAATGGAAGACCGGCATGCCATAAAATAATATACAATTCTTTTGTTCAGCAAATTCTTAGAGAAGCCAGGGTTTTTTCCCACTAGGCCTGGGACAGCAATTCTGACTTCTGCTGCTGGGGGGGGGGGGGGGGGGGGGGGGAGGGAGAGAGAACGTACTGGCTGTCCCAGGTGAGACGGGCTAGCAAGTATCTAAACTGGAGAAGGCGGGTGTACGTGTGCTTGTGCATGTGCTTGTGTGTGCATGTGTGTGCATGTGTGTGCATGTGTGTGCATGTGTGTGCATGTGTGTGTAAAAAGTTGCAAATGAAAAAAGTATTAAGACTGGAGAGTGATTGAATTTTGAGGGGCAAGGGAAAAAATATTGAAAGATTACTCCATTGTATTCTTTTTAGAAAGTTGGCTGGTAAAGGACTCTTACAAATAATCCAAGATTTTCTTTGGCATTATGAGACATGACACTGAATCCAGTCAGTTGGGCTATTCCCTGTCCAATAAAATGATACTCAGAAAAAGGATAGGAAATAATCAAGATGTCAGCAAGCCCAGGGATGTGTTGACAGTGTTTTGTTAAGGTGACATTTAGCTTTCAGGCCAGAGAGGGATCTGACATTCCATCCGGTAGAGACAGCGGACCTACATTTACTTAATTTGTATGGACAGCTTTGGCCTCAGTATCACTTGTGCTGAACCAAAATTCAGAGAATAGAGAGCTAGCAACAACTACTAATACGTACATACTTTGAGACGAACACGATTCCTATATATTCCAGTATATATAAAAATCACAGCTAGAGGTAAGAGGGAGACAGGTCAGGGGACAACTTGCTTGCCATGCAAATGTGAGGATGTGAGTTCAGATCCTGACACCCACACTCATGTTTGCATCTGTAACACCTGTGGTGTGTGTGTGTGTGTGTGTGTGTTCTCACAGGCCAGCCAGCCTAGCCAAAAAAAATAAGTGTCAAGGTGAGTCAAGATCTTATCCTGACTCAAGGATAAGATCTCTTTATGGGGATATATAAGAATTTATGCAGGCTATTGGAGGTGGGGTGGGGAAGCTGGCTTTACTCAGCTGTGAACCCTGCCAAATATAACACCAACCTGCTAGGTAAGATGTGTCCCTGGGTACCATAGTGGCACAATGCTTATGAGGTAACCAACGACTCTGCTTCAACCTGAGGATGGCTCCACAGGAGGAAACTCACATCTGGTACTATAGACCCAACCTCAAACCCTTGGGACCTAGAAGAAAACTAACCACTGTTGTTTAGCTAAATTGACACGGTGCAACATTGTCTTTCAAATATTTATGATTATACCCAGAGACCGGTGCTATTCTCAACACTAAGCAAAGAGGCTTCTTTTTGCAATGAGCTGCTGCGAATGCAGATTCCTGGCTGACCTGGGTGCTGAGAATAAGCGCTGTCTCAGTGCTGAGCCCTAACAAGACGTTTGTATCATCCTTCCGAGGCTCAGGGACATTTAAAAAGAGGAAGAAAAGAGACTGTAAGAGCAAGCAAATAAGAAGGGCTGTGAAATGCTACCCTGAGAGCGTGACACTGACACTGCAAACACGGTTACAGATCAACTGCAGGGGCTTGCACTAGGCCTCCACAAGTCTGAGCCAGCCTGAAAGGTTTCCTGTGATGTAATGAGTTCAGACAGAACCCTGTCTTTTTTCTTGATCATTATCAGCCATTAATCTTCCCAAAACCTAAAAATAAAGTAAACCTATACTCACGCTATTGTTTGCTTTTTTTTTTTTAATTTCCAGAAGTTACAATGAGTTCCCACCTTCCAACGGGCAGACTTTGTAAACCTCTCTCCAAAGTGGGTTTCTTGCAGTTCTCCTGAACCATCTCTAGTCTTGCCGTTGGTGAGGACTTCCATTTAGAAACAGACACTGTCAGCAGAGTTGTCTTTACACAGAGGACAGAATGCTGCACAGGAGTAGCTCTGGTCCTCGGGAATGTTGCAGCAAGGATGCCCGCATCATGATGTGCGTACATGCTATGTATTCAGTAGAGCTCTTGTCTAATCTAGAGAACTGAATGATCCACACTATTGCTTCAATGCTGAGTCTGAGCCTCATTTCCACCCACGCCCAATACCACACATGGTATATTAAAAGCTAGGTCCTACTTAAAGATACTGAATGCTAATTCTTTTTCTTCTCTTATGTAGGCGTGTACATAACAATGCATGCGTATTGTTGTTGGGAACATACACATCCATGTTTGCACATGGAGATGTCAGAATAGGCCACCAAGGTCGCTGCTCCATCACCCTCTGCCATGGTACCTCCAGACAGAGTCTCTCACTGAAACTGGAGCTAAACTGGTGGCCAGCAAACTCCAGTAATCCTCCTATCTCTGCCCACCAGCAGTGTTGGGATTAAGGGCACACACAAGGTCACGCCCATCTTTTCTCTGTGTGTAAGGATCTAACTCAGGTCTACATGCTTGTGCAGCTAGGAATCTAACCACTGATTTTTTTCTCGACCTCTCTCAGACAGCCAGCCCCCTGCCCCATGCTTTTTCCCCCCTGATCATTGTGAGTAGCTAACTAATCTCTGCCAATTAGTTGGTGTCTTGTCTTCCCCTGGTTAAGCCTTGTCAGCTCTTCTCTCTAAAGTACATTTTCTTGTAATTGCCCTGAATCATCTTGAACTTACAAAACGAATAACAAGGATTAAAACAACAGCAACTGTACAAAAGCTTCAAGTCTAGGAGTGCCATTGGTTGAACATGGCTGGTTTAAAGACTGTAAGAATGAAGTCGGTTTATCCGAACAATTGTCTGATACATGGTAATGAGACACCTAATTAGGTGCAGTGAAGAGGCTGGGTATTCATGAGGTGAGAAAACCATGGAAGTTATCACTGTTTATTTCTATCTCCATTTGAATAATGCCATCAGGGCCCTTTTATGAACTGATTGTCAATGTGCAAATTACTTAATCTCCCTGCATTCATTTGCTCATCTGTTAAATTGGTGAAGAATACGTTCCTCTCCTGGGTTTAAGGATTAAATGAGATGATTCATGAAAAGAACTAACCTCAGAATCTAGCATAGAGAAAACACAAATGAATGTTTGTCACTGTTAACAACAACAATAGCAACAACAAAACCAGCCAGAGACAAATTAGCAAATCAATAATCTCCTTATGAATTTCAAACAGAGGACGATCTACCCTGTAAGTATGGTTGGTAGAACAATTCCTTTGGATTTACATTATTAGAAAACAAAGATTAGGCAAGAAATAATCAATTCAAAAATAATTTGTATGCAGCGTTAGTTTTATCTATCAACTTGATACAATCTAGAATAACCTAAGAGTTGTGGAAAATGTTTATGAGGGGTTATCTAGACTATATTGAGGTCTGAAGACCTGACCACTGTGGGTGAAACCATCCCTTAAGATAGGCATCCTAAGTTGTGTCAGAGTGGAGAAAGCAAGCTGAGCACAAGCATGTATGAGAATCTGCTGCTTCTGACTGAGGATGGAAAGTGAACAGTTCCCTCAAGATTTTGTTGCTGTAGCTTCCTCTCTGTGACGAACTATAACCAGGAAGCCTGTGGTGGCTTGAATGAGAACAGCCTCCATAGGCTGACAGTGTGACTACTTGGTCCCCAGTGGGTAGAATTGTTTGGGGAGGAGTAGGAAGTGTGACCTACTTGGAGAAGGTGTGTCACTGGGGATAGGCTTTAAGATTTCCAAAGATTTGTGGCATTCCCAGTGTGCTCTCTGCCTCTGCTTCTGGTTTGAGATGTGGACTCAGCCATTCCTGCTGTCATGCCTTTGCTCCAATCCTCCAGCATGGACTCCAACCCCTAGGAACTAGAACTGACGGCCCAATTAAATGCTTTTTAAAAATTAAGTTGTTTTGCTCTGGTGTTTTATCACAGCAAAAGAAAAGTAACTAGAACAAACTCTAAGCCAAAATAACCTTTTTCTCTCTGAGTTGCTTTTGTTTGGTTGTTTTGCCATTGGTGCCTAAAGAAACTTTCTAGGTTTCCTTAATGGATCTGTATACAGATCACAGGGTTTAGTCACATACTGTATGTATTAATTTATAGTCTCTGGAAAGAGGAGAAAGTTTCTATTCCTGGCCTACAGTACCTCAAGTATCTTACTGCCTGTAGGATTCACCATTTTCTCACTGACCCTATAGTCAACCACTGGACACCAGCACGCTAATGGCAGACCATTTGACTGTATTAATGGCCACTTTTTAAACTTTCCAAACTTTGAGCACTTTTTATTTGGTTGGGCCTTTTTGTGAGCTTAATAAATTGAGTCATTGCATTTTCTAAAGGAATGGGTAAGTGCTAATATTAATTGCATAAATTTGGAGTCAATTTTGTATTATGCATGCTGGAGATTCTCAACCAAGAAATTAAATAGTAATTAGAATTTATCTTCCCACTGCAATCCAACAGTGTTAAGTTTTAAAAATGTGTTAAATTATATCTCACAGGTTTTTATACTGTGAAACTGTGCTTTAACAGGAATGCTTGGGACACTATGTATTGGGCATAGAAATTATTTATTTAGAGACATTTAGTTATATCAATACAAAATTCATTTATAACTGATTTTATTACCCTGGACATGTTTTATTAGGAATGGATTATGCTTTCTTCTTAAAATGTAGGAAATTAAGAGAAATTTAAGAGGACAATAGAGTGCCATTAAAAGTGGGTAAAAAGTCCTACGAGCAGTAGGCTGGCTTTCAGAAGTAGGGCGAGGGAAGCAGCCCTGTATGTGCTTATGATAAACGGAGACAAGTACGTTTTCGATTACTCCACACATAATGTAAGCATGTCCATTCCATGCCTTATTTCCAGGATGAGAAGAGCATGTTTGGCTTTGTTTTTGTTTTTTATTTTTTCTGTAGAAACTACAACTGGAGTTATCTCAAAATATTGATTTGTGGAGAACAAACGGTAGAGGCCATTTTTTAAACTACATGTCTGTTGTGTTCAGGAAGCCTGTTGGGGGAATATCAGTCACATTGAAGACACGGAACCATTCCTCCTAAAACAAATGGGCATTTCATCAGGATCTGTGCTTAGAAAGGAAATATTTTACAAAACAAATTGGGTTTAAGAGTGAGGTTCAATTTTATTCCATTTTCTATTAAAATTGTCCAGTTAAAATGTATCTATCTTTGTTATTTTACATTTCTCTACCTAGTAATTTGGAATTAAACAGGAGACATCACTAACCAATACATGACAATCTGTTTTTGTCAAGCCATGATTGAATTGTGAGTTTAGAATGGGTAAGTAACAGGGGCATATAAACTGCACATTTCCAATGTGCGATAGGGAGTTATTTGCTTCATTTACAATGTTACAATATTACAATTTGCAATGTTACAATGTTACAATTTACAAGTAGCCACGTTCTTGCGGTGTCTGCTTTATTGTACCTCTCCTAACATCTCTACCATTATCTCATTATTTTGTTCTGATTTGTAAAGAAGGGCTAAAGTTCTGCCATTTATTTAGGGTCACAATTTCAAATTCATTAATCAGGAGAGCAACTCATCTAAAGTACCAAAGCTCATGTCCCTGGCTTCTGTTTTAATTGTCTACTGATGTTCTGTACATACATGGGGGACATATCACCGTCCGCAGCCACCTTGGATTCCAAATGATTTCTGTGTCTGACGGTCCCAAGGCCTCACACATCCTGCCTGTGCGATTCCACTGTACTTATGGACGGCTGCCTCTTTTGTCTGGTGCTATGATCTACTTTTCTTCCTTCCCTACCAAACAGGAACATACACTGGGCAAGGAAGCCCAAACTGAAAAAGATATCTCAGCATCCTTTCTAGAAAACAAATTAAGTACATTTTGGATTAAACTAATCTAGGCTAGAATCTTGGATGCCTGTGACAAAGTCCTGAAATTATCTGGAGTACCTTAACTTGGCCTTCATGGCTATCTTCTGTGAGGACTGTTTTAGGTGATCCTGGGGAGATCTCTCAAGTAGAGCAGGCAGCAAGGCTCTTACCTGATTCCTGCTTCTGAGACAGGGACATCTCACTGTCAGGGTTGGGTTAGACAATAGATGTCATTGTCACAGCTCTTCTGTTCATGAATTTTGATTTTGCTGCTTTGGTTTGGTTTATTGAGATAGGATCTTCTCTTTAGCATAGGCTGGCCTCAAACTCATGACAACCCTTATGTCTTAGCCTCTATTTCTGAACAAAGACTGTCCCACAGTTTAATTAGTTACGCCTTTTACTATACCTATTACTTCACAGTGAGAGTAAAAGATGAAGTATCCAAACACCTCATTTCATCTTAGATTTAATAAAATGGGTAAAAATTCTTTTAATAATAATTCTCCAAATATCCCCTAGGGATAAACACTTTTCTAGGAATACCCAGTCCACAACTGGCACCAATTTTATCCATAATTATGAGAGGAAATTTGTCTGGGATTAACAAAAACTTTGTGTGTATTTCGCAAGGCTCTATGTCTTCTGGCAGATAATTCTGTTCAATGTTTTGTTTTGTTTTGTTCTGGTGTGTGTATATGTCTACACGTGCATGTGTATATGCATATGCGAGTGCACGTGCGTGCGTGCGTGCGCGTGGTATATGGACACACGTGGGTTTGGGTGCAGAGACCTGAGGACTTCAGGTGTTTAGTCCTATTTGTAGTCACAATATTCTCACTAACCCTGGTGCTTGGCAAGTGGCAAGTGGCAGCAATCCTCCTGTGTTCATCCTCCATTCTATGGGAGGCCACGTCTGGTTTCTGTGGGGGCCAGGCAGCAAATGCTCCTACACACTGAGCTATCTCACCAGCCCCTTTTTGTCATTTTAGATTAGGCACACTTGCTGCTATGTTTAGGTGTTGAGAACACTCTTCCAGTCTATCATTGCACACTACCATAGAAAATGACAATCCAAAAATGCTTTTGCCCTGTGGTGCACAGGAGTTTGTGCAGATGAGCAACAGCTTTGAACAGTGTGGCACAGAATCGCTGGCAGAGGACCAGAGACTTCCTCTGTCTGCCATACACCAAGCAAACCCATTGACTGGCACTCCAGAAACACCATCTCTGGAAGCCAGTGTTCGTTGTCTCTGGAGTGTTCTGGCTCAATGTCGTGTTAGTGTCTGTGAATGTTTTAGGTGTTGGCTTTGGCCTGTTCTGCCATCTGACTTGGGTGAGTAATTTCAACCCAGTTCTCAGTGTGTTCGCATATAAGGTAGAGATAAGAATTTTAAGACTAACATCCCCATCCTTCTTATTCTGTGTGATTATAAGAAATTTTGAAATTTCTTAGAAACTGACACATGCTGATTGTATGGAGAACAAAACAACAGGGAGGAGTGAACCATTGGCTAACCCAGCCAGAGACACCCCTGTCTCATTCCTAGGCTAGCCTTTAGAAAGGCATTGAACTTACTAGTTTTCATTTTTCACTTATAAATAAATCATCCAATTATTAGATAATTACTAATTGCATATTAGATGATATTATCTAATTATATTGTTATTATATTACTTAATATTAGATAATTACTCCAAGAGCAAGAGACATCTTTGAAGTCCGTGTCTTGCACCTGTACACTGAAGGCTGCGCACAACTTCGGGCATCTCGGAGCTGACCTCAGGAGTCCAGGTTCATACTAGCTTCACTGTGTGGATGGACTTAATTCCGTGTCTTCTTAAACATGGGCTTCACATTCCTCACCACAGTTGTCAGGTATCAAGGTTTGGATAGCACACTTCTAAACATGTCCTCATGTTCTCATCTGTCATTTGAGTACTGATCCAATCATGACTATGGGATGGCTTTGTGGACAGAATTAAGGTTCCTGTGATAGCTCATTGCTGTCAACAAGACAGGATTAGCTAAGGGACAAACCTCTGGGACCCACCCTAAATATGGGTAGTGTGACTCCATAGGCATGAATGAAAAGGAGAAAATGAGCAGAGAGTAGCATTTACCTCTGCTTGCCTCCTGACTGTGGATATATTGTGATCAGCTGCTTCAAGCTCCTGCCCTCACGACTCTGCCTGTAATTTGGAACCAGGGACAAAACAAACCCTTTCCTCCTTAAGTTGCTCTGTGGGGCCGTTTTCTCACGACAGGAAAGGAAACTAAAAGTAGCAGTTTGCTGAGCTGACCTTAAAGGGGGGAGGTTATCCTCATCCTCTGAGTAGATCCTTTGTGATACCAGGAATCCTTAAAAGCCAGGATGAGGCCGGAGAGGGGGTCAGAGGTTGGAAGAAACTGAGCCACCATGACTGGCTTTGAAGCAGAGAGGGCAGAGAGACGGCTGTTATGTGGGTGCTGGGGATTTGAATTCAGGTCTTTACAACAGGCACTTTGCTGACTGAGCCACCTGTAGGCCTCTCACTTATTTATTTGTTTATTTGTTTATTTATTTATTTATTAATTATTTAATTGAGTCCTATTGAGAATGGGGTGGCTAGCTTCTTCGGGCTGCCAGTTTGCAGGATCTGACCCTAAGGACTCTCTGATCCTACCAACACTTTTGAACATCATTAGTCTTCATCCACCAAGAAACTTGGAAAAAACAAAATATTTTTCAATGTTTCTAAAGAGAATGACATCTAAGCCATTTGGTGAGGTGGTTCTGTGTTAGGTTTATAATATACAAACATAAAAAATACAGCATTGAAGTATTCCTGTTAGGACAACTACAAAACTTTCCTTAATCCTTTGTGTACATAAATAAATATCCGAATTGCCTTCAGGTCAAAACAAAGCTTAAAATAGAGACTCACTGAACGATAATGACCCAATTACATCCTTGCTCTCTAAAAGAAAAAAATTAATATTGTATCATTAAATAGATTTTCAGCTTGTGATAAAGATAATTTAAAGACTCAAGACAAGAATTCTAAGAAAAGTTGTTGGTGCAGAACAGGCACAATTGAAACTGGTTTGCCAAAATTTAATTGGAAGGTCATCTAGTGAGTGAGAGAGCTTGTTTGTTGGTGTATGGCCACCTCGACACAGATATAAATAGGCTCACAGAGAGCTGACAGGAAAGTAATGCATTTAAGGGATTTGGGGGAAATTGATCTTGGAGGGCTAGGTCTGGAGCCTGGTTACTATGATGCCCCACCCCGTCGTTTTCCTCTGTTATTTATGCATTAATTTAAGAGGTCCATAGGCTATAACTCAGGAAGCAGGCAAGGACAGAATCTCCGTGTATTCCCAATTCCTTTTAGGGAAAGTGCTTGTTCTGCTTTTCCATCCTACCTTCAGTGATGGTAAAGTTTATGCTGAGCTAATTCAGTTCCATTCTGTCAACGTGAGAGAATACAGAATTTTCAAAGGAAGACAATAAAAATGGGAAGCTGTTTCAGCTTATGTGTATAACTCTCCCTACAGGATCTCGCTCTGCTAAAAACAAAACAAAACAAAAAACAAAACAAAAAACCAACCAAACAAACAGAAAACAAAAAACAAAACAGGAAATGTGGTAGGGGGTGGAGATGGGGGCGACCAAGGCAAGCACAGAGGGGAAGGGGGAATCTACTTTCACCACAAGGTCCATAGAGCCACACCCACAGTCCTGCTGAGGGTGCTATCTCTGGGCTCTGCTCTGAATCCCACCTGAGACTGGATTGCTCTCCAGGGTCCAGTGAGTGTTCCTGGGAGTTGTCCACATAAATTCCTCAGCAGAGAAAGTACTGGGGTTCAGAATAAGCAGAGCAGAAGGTGACGCCCATGCTTGTAGGATCAACAGTTCATGGGACCAAGAGGAAGCGTAATGTTCATGTTTTAGGGATTTATACCATGAAGGCAGTCTAGGAAGAGGTTGACAGAATATTGAGGGTGGAGCCATAAGATACAGGCTCTGTCTCAGCAGGAGCCAGTAACTTAAGGGCCCTTAGCCAGCTGCAGCCCATCCTTGGAAAGAAACACTCGCCAGACCTTTGGAGGGGCCCTCCTCCTCCTCTGCATCCTAACTGGGACAGAGTCCTGTAACAGGACTCATAGTCAAATTTACAGGGGTGAGTTGGTAGGGGTGAATAGGTTATCACAAAGACCATGAAACAGAGGTGAATTTCACCCCATTTCTTAGGCAAGCTTTCAGCCAAAAGCCAGCCCAAGTTGAGCCAGAGGGGAAGACTTTTGAGTGAGCCAAGTTCAAGGTCTGCAAGATTCTCTCGGGTCCTGTCTGATTCAGTGTCCCACAGATTTCAGGAGTAAACTGTTCTGAGTGCCACCACTGCAGACCTGCGAGAGACTGGGTTGATCCCTGGGCCCAGCAATGTTTACACTCTGCCCCCATCCCTCACCCCTGCCTCAGTCGCATTGATGATTCAACATAACAATTACATTTGGTGGCATTCTTATTTTCCCTGCAGTTTCCATAAAGAGATCTTTAAAATGTCATTTGCTGTGCTCAGAAAAGATTTGCATATCAAGGAAAATGAGGAAAAGACTTGTTATCAGCAAATCTAGAACAAGTGAAGTCTTAGGTGCTTTGAAAAATATAGGTTATGAACTGAGGATAGAAGACAGCTCTTTTAATTAAAAGCTTTGTGGTCCCGATTTGCTTCCTTAACCAGATTAAATACAACATTCTACTGTACCAATAGAAGACAGCATAGTTTCCTTTTGGGTGAGCATCTGCATGCAGCCTCATCCAGGGCCTGTGTTAGTCTTCAGTACATTGAAGCACACTGCACAGACCTCTGTAGGCAATGCCTGACAGGTCTTAGCTGAGTTGATGGACACTGGTACGCATGTGCTCCCACTTAGCAGGGTGGAGCTATGGTGTGCATGTGCTCCCAGTTAGCAGGGTGGTGCTATGGGTCAAGGCCTGAGAACCACGCATAATCAAGGAATTCCGTGAGTAGATCTTGGTTGGGTAACTTTAGAAGGATGAGGATAAAGTATATTTCAAACACAGCTTTTCATGTAAGTTGTGGCCTGTCACTGCTGCTTCAGGACAGTGGATAGGATGTTCCTGTGAAGCTGTCTTAGGTGAGCCAAGGTGGCTGTGGGCCTGGAGACAAAGTGTGCGGGGGCCACAGATCTAACTGCAGTTTGATATTCCTGTGGGTCGGGTTTTGTAACAGTGGCTAGTGTTTTGTGAGTGGTCCTTTGGTAAAGATCATGCCCCACCCTCCTGCCTCAGCTCTGCATCGAACAGGCTGGAGACCTCACCTCATGATTACACTGGTAAGTACTAAACACTCTTTCTTAAGAGTTCCAGAACCCAGACTTTCCGGTAACCCTCACAGAGCATCAGAGTATGTCGGGCTCCTCATTCATTATTCCCGCACAGCCGCCAGCACACAGTCAGACTGTTATGAAGTTTAACTTACTGAAAAAGCAACAGTTCTCTTTAAAGAAAACGGATGCTGAGGCCAATTGAAGTCTTCCTGCCTGAGCTGAAAGGAGGGCATATACCTCAGGCGAGGGAGATTGGACCCCGCACCTTCCTCAGCTCGTCATCTCCTTGACCGATGGAGTGCACCCCTTTCCCTCCTTATGAAAGTCCTTGGTGCCCCTGAGATTCCCAAGAGAGAGCTGTGTGGGGGATATCCACTCCAACACAAGATGCCAGCCTTCAAATAAACAGATTCATTAGCACCTCTTATTTCTAGAATATTAGCTGTTGTGTGACAAGAAGCCTGGGCCTGGGTTCAAAGGCAGTGGTGAGATGAGAATGGTATAGTCACCACAAATAAATGAGGAGAGATGTGGGCCCCAGGGCGGGGAAAGATGTTCATCAAGTGTAGAAGCTGCTTGTAGTCTCAAAGCCATGCCTACTTTACTAGCCCATCAGGACTAACGATTCTTGGTAAACCTGGCCTAGCCTGTGATCAGATACTTCAGTCCTCTGACATGAATTGAGGAGTCTAAGGGAGTAGCTAAAACTACCATTAGGGTGGGAACAGTGAACACGAAAGTGTCCATGTAGGTGTGTTTGCATAGCAGGGATTATGAGCATCAACAAAAGACATTTCTATGTCATGTTTCTGCTCCTGGTATATAGTAAATGTAATAATTCTTGAATTTATTTTGCACAGAATCTCCTTATAAAACACATTAATTCTAATGGATTATACATAATACCCTTCGAGGGACCACAGAAAACCATATGTCTATAGTTTTTCACACAACCCTCTGACGCAAGCGGTACAGATACCTAACGTTTACCAAATCCTTGCTCCTGTGCAAATCTACTAGTCACATTGCACACTTAATTCCAGCCAGAAGACATACGTAGCAAACGGCTTCCTACGAGTTCTCTGAAGGTTTTTAAATGTCTAATTTTTCCAAGAACCTGCTCTTTAAATTCAGGAAATTGAGGCACACTGTAGTTGTGTAACTGCCCATTCTTTTCCTTGCATTTGATTAAGTATGATAAATTGGATCCAAAGGCCTGAGCCTTCACGCCTCAGAGCTGTTCTATGACTGCCCATACGGTCCCATTTCTTGTTTTTCTCCGTATTATTTGATCCGCCCAAAGCCTCTTCCGTTCCTGTACACAGGTAAGCTCTGCTTACTGCTCTAATCCGCTGTTAGGCCTGAGGTACTGGGCCTCTTGCCCAGATGGTTTGGGCAGAGACTCCTGTAGGTAATGTGGTCTTCCGTTTCAACAAAGTCCCTGGGTATCCCTAGGGTCCCTAAGGCAGTTCTCAGAGCTGTGGAAAGTGTTTGTTTCCCTCTCTGGCTAGTTTGCAGCATCTCAGAAGAAGCAAGCAATCAATGGGTCACCATTTTCTCCGTTCAAGATGAGGTCCTTCTCTTTAGTCTAAACAACCTCCCCCCGGGAAAGTTACAGGAGTGCCATCCTTGTTAGGGCGCTCTCACCTGACAAGTCATTTTCAGCAGTAATGTCAGGGCTAGTTAGCATCTATATTTGACTCTGAAATTCTCTGTAGACTCGGTTTTAATCTTTGTGGGTAAGTCCTTAGACTAGATGTTGTGATACTCCCAACCTAACGTTCAGAAATGGCGGGAGGGGGCAGTTCTAGTAACTTCCCACGTGAACTCAGAATGACTCAGTTCTTGCAGATTTAACAAGCATAATGATTTCCAAGGAACTTTGAACTGAATTCCCAATGTGTAAGTTATAGACTCAAAATGGGCCAGAATTTCACAGGGGGTGAACCTTAACTCCAAACTAAACTCAAATGTCCTACAAGAGAAATAACCATTATACAAGAAAAGTTATACTTCCTAATTTGGGGTAAAAAACCCGAGTACCCAAAAGTTCGCCAGCGTTTTAAAGGACCACAAGAGCATATAACTCACAGGACTACACAACCCACAGGACCATTCAACTTACATGTGTACTCAGCCCCTCATGAAAAGTTGCTTTTTGTTTGCAATTTTTTTCTAAATCCACTTAAGCCTCAAGGCTAAAGACCTCACACAAACATTCTAATATTTGGCAAATAAAATATATTCTTATTATTTATATAGATAGATGTGTTTAACTCGAGTTACCAAAATTTAAAAAATATTTAAATTATATCATTTATTATCACTGTAGGAAAGAGGCATGTGCCACAGTGGAGATTACAGGACAATAACAGGTAAGGGTTTGTTCTCTCCTTTCACCATGTGGATTCCTGGGATCAAACTCAAGTCCTCAGGTCAAGCAGGAAGTGCCTGTGCCTGCTGAGCCACCTTGTGGGCCTTTTGTCTCTTTTAATGGCCTTTTATCAGTCAGAATGGTGCATGTTCTAGATTTTCTAAATATTTTGGCATTTGATTTCCACAACATGAGACAGGATGTTTGGTTATTACATCTCTATTGCATGACTCGTGGTACTGTCAGCATCTCGGAGGCTGGACGTCCTGAATGGTTTGGGTACAAGCTCGATCAGGACCATTGCTGCCCTTAGGAACCAAAACTGCAGCATGTGGAGACAGTCTCTTAGCTATGAGGGAGTTCATGTCATTAATTGGCTCATGTTCCTCAAATGTAATACCCCACATCATTAATTTTGTGACTTCATCTGGTAAAGCTATAAACTGAACATTCATTTATTGTCTTAATTTTCTGTAACCTTTAATAACATTTATAAAAGAGTGTAGGAGAGATGAATATGCTATTGGCTGTGTGACAAATATATTTTATGAATAGTTTCCTGGAAAATCAGCACACTTTAGACATATCAAGTTCATTGTTTAAATACCGAGAAATGAGCTCCAGGTAATGGCTATGCTACCCTGAGTGTACCCAATCCTGTTTGACCATGAATCAAAACCTGGTTGGGCCTGATTAGTACCTGAATGGGAGAAATGAGCCCTAAACATGGATATCAATTTGGATCTTCCATGGAAGGCCCTGAACTAGGCTTTCTTCCTCTTTCTGACAGGGTTTTGTCTTTTTAAAAGTTTTACAGAATTACCCTCAATACCAGTCACACATTTAAGGTTAAATATTTTGCAAGGAAAGGATGGATTTGAAAACAATATATTCTTTAACTTAAACCCTAAAACTCATCTAGCATGTAGTCATCAGAAGTAAGCTGGACCCTGTGCAGCCATGGCTGGTGAGACCAGGAGTCTGCATCTCACTCACAAGTAGGGAAAGGTCACACTGGTAGTTAAACGGGAACTGTGTTACAGGCTCTGTGGAGAACTTCCACCCACTGAGATAATAACTCATATAGCGTTGCTACATTTGATCATGATTATATTATAAATTTTAATGCATGTACATTAACAATGGTTATTTACTTTACCATGTGGCTATGGACTCACTGTCTCTAATGACCACACCCACTCTTATTAAAAGCTGCTATATGGTTGAGATATGATGCATCCTCCAGAGGCTTGTGTATTGAAGAGTGGGTCCCTAGCTGGTGGTGCTAATTTGGGGGTGTCTCTGGAAATTTCAGTAGATGAGGCCTAGCTGAAGGAAGTCGCTCCCTGGGAGCTTGTTCTTGGTGGTTGGATGTTTCTATTACCCCCTACCTGTCTCCTGTGAGGTGAGTACCCTCTTCTAGAGGGCCTTCTTTATTAATGTTGGTTCCCTGAACCTGGAGGCCTGGTTTTCCTCCTTGTGGGTGACTGCTGACAGGTTTGCCTGGCTCCCCGATGGCTCAGCCCCCACTGCTTGGTTCAGAACATATTCAGTTAACATTAAAACAGGAAAGGCATTGTAAAAGAGATCAGACAGTAGAACCAAGCTAGAGTGTGTGCTTCAAGGGGACAGATGGAAGAGTGGGGTCATTATATTTGAAAGGATGTATTCTCTCATTCTTTCTATCATCTATCTCTGGTCCCATTCTGAAAGGATTTTGTGGTAGGACTTGAAAGAAATATATTTGAATCTAAGTTTAACAAGACATTGATTTACATAAAAGACAAGTGTGGAATAGCAGATGTATAGAAAGGAGAAATCATCCTCCAATGCTTTAGAGCCTAGTTTAAGATTCTTCTCCCTAATGCTTTTACTGAAAATCTGACATAATTTAATGATAAATAATGACATGCTGTGAGAGATACCTGCTTAAAGTCAGTAAGAATTATGGCTCTGTGACTATGTGCACAACATCTACAATCATGAAGTGGAACCATTTTCCTAGTGCAAAATGCTAAAGCAGCTGGAAGTGCTGGGGTGAATTCCTTGCAGACTTGGATCCAGGGTTACAGAGCCACTTCTGGGGTTACAGAATCCCCTTAAAGAAGAGCATTCCATTCATAGGGTATAGTGATGCAATTTTATAACAGGCCCCTTAGAACATAGTAAACCTCACCATGGCGTTGTGGTGACAGGCTCCTAAGAAAAGGAGAAAATGAAGCTGAAGATGTTTCCCTCTTAACTGTCAGAAGAATGTTTGACGGAAAAGCAGTTTGAACATGAAATTTCTGATGGGTGCATTGGGAAATATTCCAAAATTGTTAGTTGTGCTTGAAACTGATGGTGGCATAGATCAGCTATGAATTTCTCACAGTGAACGCTCCAATATTCTTACGGACAAGCAACCTCTACCTTTATTAGACAGGATGGGCATTTGCGAGTTACAGACTTAAAGGGAAGCTATCCCTAGGAAACAACAGGGAAATACTAGCTCTGCTTTATAATCCAGAACCCCCACAAGGACTGTCTGTGGTGCCTGAATCAGTCCTGACTCCCAAGTTTGGTACCCAAGAACTTGGTTGTCTCCTGCTTGAGCTTCACCCGTTGCCTTCATTCATACAAGGATACAAACCATTCCAGGGATTTAAGTTGCAGATTTTGCTGTATGACAAGAAGGTACCGCACTGTGGGCAAATCTATTCCTCTGTGCTGACACAAGAGAGAAGCTATGTGGGCTAGCGCAATCTCTGTGATCATCAAATTCAGAAAGAAATGTTTGTTTATAAGAGAGAAAAGTGACAGGGAGGCAGGCTTCAAAATAAAGCACTGGGAACATTACAGTGAGCATCCTGTGGGTTTGCACGAGGAGCACCGAGAACATATTTGTAAAACTCGGGCTTACAAATGTTGACCTAGACATCTTGAATAGCTGTTGTGAGGTTATTCCACTGTTTTCCTCTCAGCTTGTCCTTCCCCACGTCTCTCAGATCCACCCCCATCTCCCTTCCCTCCTTCTTTCCCTCCCTCCCTCCTTCTTTCCCTCCCTCCCTCCTTCTTTCCCTCCCTCCTTCATTTCCACATCAATCTATCTCTACATCTCTCATATGAGAGATCATCTCTCACATGATCTCTCTTCTTCCCCACCTTTCTCATGTCCACATCAATCTACCCTCCCTTCCCCCCACCAGTCCTCTACTCCTGTCTCTAGCTTTAGCTCTGAGCTAAAATCTACAGTGTTCTGAGAGCCATAATTGAATCACATCTGTGTGTAGGCTTTCTATAAATGCACAGATATTTGATGCTACCATATGGTAAAAAAATATGCATTAGGAATAAATAATGTTTATAAGTAATTTTTTTATAACATAAGAATGCTATTACCAAAACAGTTGGTTGGACAGCATGAAACTAAATTACTAAAGCACAGTTTTTAATTTCCTCCAAGAATAATCATCTTGCTTAAGTGTCTACGCATCCTTCTCCCCTTCGGATGATTTGAGATGGACCACAAACATATAATTAGGTCCTATGATCAAAAGACAGCTAAAGAACTTCTGAGAATTCCACAAGGTTTGGAATAATATATATGAGACACAGATTCAATAATAACCAGTGATTATGCTCAAAGATGGTGGCTCTAAGTGCCAGGCTTGTCTGTGGCAGGGGGCTGCTGTACACTTGGCTTTTTGTTTGATATTGTTTTCCTGTATGTACAAGGAGCAGATCGTGTTTCAGAATGTTCAGGCTGCGTTCCACTAAATTACCAAAGTATTTACATGGCTGTCAGAAACTAGCTTCAAATGTTGACTTCTCCCATGCATGTGAGAAGTATGGAACCTCAAAGTTAGCAACAAAAAAGAAAATGAGATTCATGTACTTTAGAGAAATCAGACTGACAGTGAGGAAACCCATAACCATGGCCTGCCTGTGATCGCCAAAGACTTGCCACAGATCTGCTCAGGGTAACCAGTTCTTTGAGCGGATCCATGCTTTCCAAGCTTAGTGAAGAATATTTTTTTCAAGAGATAAATCGACCATCGTATCTATTTTTAATCAATACATCCGAATTTGTTAATGACAAATTACTAAGTTTTAGTAACTTAAGAGTAGAAAAATATCATTTTTCTACTTTTTCTTTGAGATGAAAGATCAGATGTTAAAAAGCTCCAAAGTGACTACCACATCTGAATAGCATTTGAAACACTCATCTTCAATCAATTTATAAGGAGTGGGCTATAAAGTTTTGCAGAGAGGAGCAAAACCTTTAAATGTATTCAAGAACTATTGAAGGAAACTATGCAGTTTAATTACTGGAAACATGTAGAAGCATTTCGGCACACATCTATTGAGTGGGTGGGCTGTGCGTGTGCTGAGGAATCAAAATAGCTGATTTAACTGTTTCCAGGGGGGACAGTGGGGGAGGGTGGGGCTACGCATTTTAGATCTCCAAATCAAAGGCTGATAGTCCCAAACAGGCTGCTCCTTATCTCTCCATCAACCCACTCCTTCATTTTCATGCTTAGAAGACATTTTGTCTCCTGGGATCACTCACCATTCATGTTCTTAAAGATGTTCAGGATTGGCAGGATCTGACGGTAGTAGGGCACCAAAGCTTCACCCACCATCTCAGCGGATACAACCAGATGCTGGAGAACTTTGAGTGTGACACAGATGACCTGTCTGTTTCGGAGGTTCAAGGCATCTATGTGGTAGAAAAAAGGAAAAGGAGCAAATATTGAGTGGGAATTCTATGATGTGAAGGCGAAGCTGTCTTGTGGATGCATTCAATTAAATTGTGCCCTATTGGGGACCTAAGGGATCCTTATTATTACAGTTCTGATGAGGCAGCACAGCACCCTGCTGAGAATCACATCTTATTTGGTTACTGTTCATCCTCCTAGCTGGTGTGGACTCCTCATCAACCCTGAGAACACTTCTTTTTTCTTTTCATTGTTTCCTTCCTTCCTTCCTTCCTTCTGTCCTTCCTTCCTTTCTCCCTCCCTCCCTCCATCCCTCCTTCCCTCCCTCCCTCCCTCCTTCCCTCCCTCCCTCCCTACTTCCCTCCTTTCTTCCTTCCTTCCATCCTGTTTTTGTTTGTTTTAAAACAAGGTTTCTCTATGTAGCCCTGTCTGTTCTGGAACTCAATTTGAAGATCAGGCTGGTCTCTAATTCAGAGAGATTCCCCCTGCCTCTGTCTCCCCCCCGGGGGTGGGGGTGGGTGGGGGTGGGGGTGGGATTAAAGGTATATGCCACCATGCTTGGCTACTTCTCATGTTTCCATACAGAAAAGAGACTGGTGGTCTGAGGAGGAAGAGAAAGACAGGTGCCAGAGAGCATTAAACATCACCTAGTGTCAGTGGTATAGATGACCGTACAGGATACCAATAGATAAACTTTTGTGATCTCTGTCTGTCAAGAATTCCCACTGTTTTCTTTCTCCCTATCCCCTTCTCTCTGTGTGTCTATGTATGTGTGGGGGTCAGAGGTCAACATCAAGTGTCTTCTTCAGTTGATTTTCATCTTAGTTTTTTTTGAGGCAGAGTCAGTCACAGACTGGCTGGCCAGCAAGTCCTAGGAATTCTCCATTGATGGGATTATAGGAATACGCCATCATGTCTAGCTTTTTGTGTGCTTGACTAGGGATCCAAACTCAAGTCCTCATGCTTGTGTGGCATATCATTTACCAACTGGGCCATCTCCTCAATCCTGGTTTCCTGTTATTCTCAAGGCTATTATCATGAAGCAACCTTTATTTTGGGAGATACACGTTGGCTGGTGTGAATGTGGAGAAACTGTATATTGGTTACCAACACTGATAGTATTTTTGGTAGGGGCAAACATGAAAAGGCTGCACGTGAGTCTTGAGGAGGCAAGGGAGGCAGTGTTGGAAATACAAGCATTCCATTAGAGAGAGTCAATTGTAATAAGGGGAGACCAAAGAAATGCACACAGGCTTAGACAACAGTTCTGAGTGCAAAGCAACAAACCACTGCAGAGAAAGGACCTTTGTGGGTCCATCTCTGCCAGGGCTGCAAAGTGCCCTTTGCTCCAGTGGGGACTTGAACATTGATGCTAGCTGTGGGAACTTGGCCAACTCATGACACTTTCTTGGCCCTGGTTTACTTAATCACAGCAGCCTGTCATTTGCTTTCTAAGGTGACTACATTAAAATGATTGAAATGAAGAGCTACACAGAAGTATCTATTACAGAAGGCCGGAGGGTTGAGAGGATGCAGAGGCCCTGACTACTCTAAAATACAAGACAATGGCTCTTGTCTCTAAGATGTTCCACCTCCTAATGACAAAGAATCAACTATGACCTGAAAACAAGAGATAAGAAGCAACCAAGCTATCAGAGCGGGAGCCAGTGCACCAGGGAGGGGCTCGCACTATTCTTGAGTTCCGGCTCACACTTTCCAACAGCTTTGGTCTTGCAGACAGATCAGTGTGTATTGGAGACAAATTTGCCTCTATATGCCTCCTCTTTATTCTATAATGTGGCCGGGCAGGCTCCCTGTTACTCAAAGTCAAATCCCATTTTCCATCTCTCATATTCCGTACATTGGAAAATTGTTTCTGCATTGAGTGTCCTTGAATTTATGTCTTCTCTACCATTTGTACCTCTCCTCCTTTGGTCCAGAGTCTTTATTCTTGATCTAGAGCTTCATCCGCATCTTCTTTCCTCTGATTCTGGGTCTCTATCCTCACTTTCCCTCCTCTGGCTCTGTATTTACTTTCTCAAAGTTTCTTAGGCCCCGAGTCTCCTCCTCACCTTCTCTCCCCTGGTTGGTCCTGGGTCTCTCCCTTACTCCTAAGTCTCCCCCTCCCCCTCTGTTCCTCTGGTTCTAGGTCCTCATTCGCACCTTCCCTTCTCTGGTTCTCTATCTTCTTCCTCATCTTTTCTCCTCTGGTCCTGAGTCTCTATTTTTCTCTTGCTCATAGCCAACTTCCTGCTCAAAGAGCTTAATGTTGCCTTCTGCTTTTTCCCCTCAGAGTAAAGGACAAACCACCCAGATTTAGAGAAGTATTTAGGGTAAGTTTAAACTCAACAGTAAAAAGTCTAAGAAGTTCAAGTACTATTTAGTGATTTCATAGGTACTGTCTGTGGAAACACTGGGAAGATTTTAAAAATAAAGTTGAGGTCAGCTTTATCTTCTCCAGCAACAAACTGGTACTTGGTGAATATACACACATCAGAGCAGCCTCACAACCTCCGGTCTGGTCAAGGCTGCATTCCTGGTTGATTTGAAAGTAAACAAGAATGTAATGGGCAAAGATGCTCAGCCTTAACTCTGGGAGCCCACCTAAATATAACTGCAGGACTTGGTCCGTCATTATAGCTTTTAAACACTTCGCAGGCTGCACCGAATCTTCTGAAAAACAACTAAAAATAGAATGCTGTAATTTCCTCTGCAAGCTGTGGTGATGGGACGGTCAAAAGCAGAGCCTTGGAGCCCTGGTGGGAGGGGGTAGAGCGGACCTTGCACGGTCAGCAGCCAGGATCGGTTTCAAACATTGAAGAAGAGCACTGAGCACTTCTTTGTGCCAGGAATTAAACCTAGCCCCTTATACATCTTAGATTACCTATCCTCCTTCATCAGTGTTTGCTGAGAGTGTATTGTGTGCTTCTCATAATTGTAGGAACTGGAAGGATTGAAATGAACAAGATACAGATGCTAATAATATCCTTCCGGGGATGGCAATCTAGCCTGGAAACAGACAGTAAGCTTATATCACAAGTATGAGGACTGTGCTTGACAAGACAAGGTCATTAAGCAGCCAATCACAGGGCTACCCAACCTTGGTTCAGGATCACTGAACTCTTCTAGGCACAGGACAAATCTCAGGGATCAATAGATGCTATTTAGCCATAGAGTATCCCAGGCAGGGAGGGATGTACACGAGAAACACAGAGCCCTCCCTGGGGAAAGGAGCCTGCTCCATCTGTGTTGGTGAGAGTGTCCTGAGGTATTCAGGTCACATTACCTGCTTTTATAACTGTGAAAGACTTTTTCCTGAGTACTTTTTGTGTGCAGGTGCACTCATGGAGGACCTGAGGTCTCATCTTGCTGGAACAACCAGCAAGAACCAGACACTAGAGAGTCTGGGTTTCTGCCCTTTCTGCCCATTCTTCTCTCCCTCCCATCACATTCCTACAAGGGCCCCACAGTCACGTGTATAACTGTCCATTTTGTATGCTTTTCTCTTTTTTTTTTCAGGAAAATACAACAACAAAACACATTAACATCAAAGGCAGAAACCCAGTGAGAGACAAATGCCAGATGTGGCCGTTTTGGTGGCTGTAATGGCTCTTGAATGAGTTTTTCCATTGTGTGTGTTTTACAAAGGCTGCAATAGGATAGCCTCGTGTTTGCACATCTGCACTCAATGTCAGGGAAGAGACTTGCCATGTAGACCATATTGATGTTACATATATATATATGTGAACAAGCGTACCTTAATTTTCCAACTGGGGTTACATGTATAGCCACTTGGTCACACAGGGGTTATATTAATGCTCTCTCTCAACAGAATAACAAACATAGGTATTAGAGCACAACTGCATGCCGCCTTGATTGAATTAATTGTGTTGTGATAAGCATTATTCGAATATTATTGACAGTGACCCACAACCACAGTGCCTGGGTTGTCACCATGAACATCACATGAGAGTGAATGCTGTGTCCTTCCCGGGGAATGAGAAAAAGAGTCTTCATAGTAGTTGTGAAAGAAAACTGTGGTACAGTATGAAAATACTCTTAATCTCATTAAGAGTCTTTCTCTTTATCTTTTTTTGTGTATGTGTGTTGTGTGTGTCCATGTGGGTACATGAGTGCATGCAGATTCACGTGCACATATGTGCATTTGTGTGTAGGGGTTACATGTCAACCTTGGGTATTATTACTCATAAGTGCTCACCTGATGCTCTGAGACAATATCTCTTATTGGTCTGGAGCTCACTGAGTAGGCTAGGCTGTACGGTAAGTAAACCCCAGGGATATGCCTGCCTCCACCTCCTCAGTGCTGGGATTGCTAGTGCACCAGCACTCCTGAGCTTTCATATGGGCCTTAGGGATCAAACTCAGGTTCTCACGCCATCACCGTCTCAGCCCCAAGAGGGTTTGTTTTGTATCCTGCCCATTTCCATTTCAGCCCATGTATTTTTGTTCCTCCTCCTTGAGGAATTGACTCTTCATATCAAGCTGGAAGCCTTTTTGTTCTTCCATTCCCGGGGGAATTAAAGAAATATGATTGGGGGATGGGGAGCAGGAATCAAAGGTCTCTTCCTTTGAAAAAGCATATTAAGATATAAAGAGAGCATGATTCTGGGGCTTAAGGAGATGTGTGTATTCTTCTGCAGCTGTTGTCAAGGTGTAAGTGAGGACTTGGAACTCAAGATTTAAGGTTTTGAAAGGTCTAACAGTTGGAGTCTACTGACATTATAGAACCTTTCTATTCGGGAAATTGGATTTCTATTGTACTGCTTACTGCCTTCAAGTGTAATCAACAGGATGGAGCTTACAGATATCGAGAAATTGCTGGAGAATAAGGAAAAACAATTTGAAGCCAAAGTGGTAAAATTTATTCATCTTAGATGGTTATAAGCTCTGCGTACAATTTTCTTAGGCCTAAAAATCCATTATTGCTATGAATTTTGTGAAGTGAGAGCATTTCCTACTATTAGATATGATTTGCTACTGGGGGATGAGAAGACACAGGCATATTACCCGTAGATCCTCTCTGTTTAAAGTTAGAAACACCAAACAAAATCAAAGCCAAATATGAAGTCTAAAAATACTTTTGACATGTACCATAAATGTTGATGTCTATAGCATACAAATAGCCTCCATAACCTAGTGAAAGAAGCCATCAAGATTGTCTAAGAATGTGAGCAGATAATACAGAGGTTAATATACACAAGTGAGCAGTTAGTATTCTAGAACGTTCAGACTCATTGGTAATCTAAATAACTTTGGGATAGTATATTAGCAAAAACAGTCATTGAAATATCATTCAGAGCAGAAGCAAGTTTGGGGGAAGAGAGACTTTAACAGATGCTGTGGCATAGATTGGCACAGCCTTTCTGCAGGGCATCACTTCTCAGAGCCATAAAATGCATGTGATACTTAGCCCAGCACTTCACCTGCATGGACCTTTAAACTAAGTATGAAGGCGTGTGTGCTGAAACCAGTACTGCTTATGATTGAAAATAATCAAAACATTTCAAGACCATCAGGTTGTTAAAGGAGAAGACTACATATGTATTGGGCGGAAAGTTATTTTAGTATATCTATTTGTTTATTTATTTTAATTTTTGAATTGTTTTAGAACCATTACTGTAATTTAGCACTGAGTGAAGGTGGACTTTCTTTGTATTCAGTATCTTATTTTTCTTATAAGTGATTCTATTTGTTTAAACACATTTGTTTAAAAAGCATCAGTTACTGACACGATCAACGATGCAGTCACCAGCATGATTGATTGTTATACTCACGCGGCTCTAGGTGAGTGGCAGGAACCATGAGGACTCCTGTCTCCCACACACTCCTTTTGCTCTTGTAGCTGGAGTTGGGTCTGGGCATTGCACACACTGAGTGCCTGGTGCAGTGCCGGCAGCTGAGCATGAGCTTCCATGGACTGTGCTGGCACTGGCAATGCAGGGTTCTTCTCTCAGAGCACCTTGCCCCTCTGTACCTAGATGTCTGCCTAGTTCACCCTGAAGGATGGGATCCCATCCTTCAGGGAAGGAGTCAGCCTTGCTACCATTTTCAGAGTAAAATCAAGTGATCATCTTTTGTATCAAGTGGGCACTGCTGTTAAGAGGCAGTAGTACATTCCCTACATTGGTTGAGAAAGGGTCAATTTGCCACAACTTTCATGGCCATGAAGGACACACAAAGGCCTATGTAAAGTAGGGAATTCTGGGATGCACATAAAATAGAAGGTGGGCGGACAGAGCAATTTCCAAGATATAGGAGCCCAGTTTTTCCTAAAGAAGGACAGGAAGAGCACTTATTTCTAAGCCTGATAGCAATTTCTGGTACAATTTTAGGAATGATTATCTGAGTAAGCAATTTGGATCATATAGGAAGACAGCAGCGGTTATTACTCACTGAACTTGCTCACTGGATGAAGGCTAACCAAGCTAACACAACATATTCTACATTTTCTCACAGGAGACTGTAACCAGAGTGCTTTAGCAAGACATCTGACCAGAACTGTCTGGCTGTTCTAGTTGTTAAGACACAGAGATGGGAGGCTGGGGCATAGCTCTATTGAAAGAGTGTGCTTGGCACTAGTGGAGCCCAGGGCTTTCCCCAGCACCACAGAAACTGGGTGTGATGCTGCATAGGAGGTAGAGACAGGAGAACAGAGTTCAAGCTTATCCTCAGCTACACGACACAGCAAGTTTCAGGCCAGCCTGGGATATGTGAGACCCTGCCTTTAAAAACAAACAAACAAACAAACACTACTACCAACAGAACCCAAAAGGCTATAAAAAGGATTGAGAGTTAGGACTTCCCTTTTTCTTTTCTTGTTATTCTTGTGTGAATAACTTAATTCCAGTAGCATGCACTGAGGTTTTGGGATCAACGTTTCCTTGGTGGGATATGTCAGAAGTCTGTACTTGAGCCATCTCAGTTCCATAGAAATATTTTTTCTTTTTTTTTTTGTAGATTGAGTGTATCTTATTGAATTGAAACTTAATCTATTTTGAGAACTGCTAGTTGAGAATATGCCAAGACAGGAAAACTAAGGAATTGCGCGCGCGTGCGCGCGCGCGCGCACACACACACACACACACACACACACACACACACTTTATTTCCCAGCAATGTTCTCATTACACAATCCTAGGACTCCTCTAGACAGTGGTATTTCTAATTTCCTGGGAAGGGTGAAAGGATTAAATGGCCCAACACTACAGAGCTTGTTAATGCAAGCTAGATTTTCACATGAGTCCAAAGTCTGCGCTCCTTTTTCTCCTGGCATCCCCTCAGTCATGAAGTATTGTCCCATGGCCTGGTGCACACTAGGTCTAGGCAATGAGGAGATCATTAAAAATGCCAGTGATGTGACTCTAGCATGGACTAAGCAGGAAGCCTTCCCCATGCTGGGTCCTGGGCATCAACTGTTTGTTCTTAGAGAATAAGTCAGTGACAGAGACAAAGCTCACAGCATCTTTCAGAAAGCAAGGTAGGCTGTCTGAGCACGCTATTTCAGACACGCAGACAAATGTTTGTGTTTTTCCACTGTCGGGCTTTATTGACATTTTCATATATTCACAAGGTACACTGGTTTCACTGGCAGCAGTACTAACTCTCAGACCACACAGTAAAAACATGTGTAGATTGTAGAATGGCCGCAAAGGCTTAAGCAGGCCACCACAGAGAGTTCAGGAGGAGTTCCATCGAGGCAAGAGAGTCCATTTGGGAATAAGATAAATAACCCTGCTGGAGGTCTGCTGGGGATGCTGCTAGAGGGTCAGTTTTGGAGGTCACAGTCTTTTGGGTAAGCTCTGAGGTCTGATCAGGGTGCAGAAGTGAGCTGCAGGATTATCAGAGGCAATCGTCAGGACTGGGTCCATCCAGGTCAACATAGAGGTGGACAGACAGGCGGTATGTCCCGATGGGTGAATGGATGAATGGGCAGATAGTCAGGCAGCCATTTGGGTAGGCTGCATCAACAGTGAGGAATCAAGCTGAGCTGAAGCCTAGAGATGGTTGGGTCTTCTCTGATGGTTGGCTACATCAATGCACACACTAGGTAGTCAAGTGACAGATCTGTAGAGGCCATCACCACAGCCATGTTAGGCAGCCAGGTGAAGCTACTAGACCCTTTCCTTACTCTGCTGTGCTCAGTGAGTTTGCAGGCCTAGTTTTCAAGATACAGTTTCAGTATGCCTATGATCTCATACAGTCTCCATTTACTTTGATAAATCAATACAGCAGCATGTTTATCCTTAAGAATGCATTACTTAACAGCTAATGCCTTGTGGGTGGTACCAGACAGCTCTATTCATGTGTCCATCAAGTTATAAGACTCTTCCTAAGTCCTAAATGCCTGCGGCTTATTCCTAAAGGATAAGCCATGGTGACTAAGGCATTGTCACTCAAAGTGGAGTTAAATGCTACCTGTAGAATGGAGTCTCTCCAGGCAAAGCACTGGAAAACATTTTTTTAAAACACAGTATGGTTTAACTAAGGACAGGACACAACTTGAATCTGCATCCACTTTAGAATGATGTCATGGCTGCCTGCTGCCTGTATGAGGCTTTAGCTTGGGTGACTTAAAGATGTCAACATGAAGGCAGAGGATGATGATGGCATTATCACATTCTTGTCACATGCTCTGTTGAAAGCTTTAAATGCACTCGTTCATTTTGCCACAGAAATGACCCAATATGCTGGGGGCCACTGTTGCCCCCATTGTGACAGTAAGGTGTTGTGCCCCAATATATAGCATGACATTGGTTTATGTGAGACAGGAAAGACTGCTGGCAGGTACCCCTCGCTGTTTCTGGAATCTTCTCTCTGTCTCTGTCTTGACTTTCTGGCATGGTCAGCTGTCATCTCTCTTTCTGTCACCCTAGCCACTGCTATGCTTTTATGTTGCATCTCTGATGTCCTTGTTCACACAAGACTTGACCTCGTGCCATGACCACAGGATCTTTAGTTTTGGAAGGTGAACACATACACGAGCAATAGCTCTGAGGTTGCCATCTAGCCTCTGCCTTGGACTGACAACACCATGCCTTCAATGGGACACTACTGCCATCAGTAGAGTCACACGGTGACACAAGGTTTTCTGTTATAGTTCTGTTTAGATCAAAGGGTGAAGAGAACATGGCAATGGTTGGGTTAAGTGTGATGAAAAACTGTGTCCAACAGTGAGATTCCATAGCTCGTGGTTGGGAGTATCCATGCATGGCTGCTTTCCCATGAGTTCAACTCATCAAAGCTTGCTAAGATTCTTACTTTACTCCTCTAGAAAAGATGAGCCCCTTCTCTCCTCATGACCTTGATGGCATTGAGTGTTGGGCCTGCACTAGAACGTGGGTGTAAGGCCACAGCTTTGCTGATTAATGTGCCCTGTTTGTTCTCAAGAAGGCAACAAGGGAAGGCAGTCTTTAGTATCAAGTTACTGACAGCTCACAAGATGGAGTCTCCCAGTGGAGGACAAATGTTCTAAATTGTAAGATTCCTGATCCCTCTTCCATTGATAGTTGCAGATTTTCAATTGCTGTTCAAATGGATCAGTATGGGCTGAGCTTGCTGTAGCATCAGACGAACCCTAGATCTTAGACTGGTCACTTCTCGATCATGGCACATACCCATGTCTCCCTTCCCAGTCTATTGGAAGAGGCAAGACTGCTGGCTCTGAAGAATTGGACAACCAAGAAATGAAGAACAGAGTTTGGAAAGCCGTCCCTTCTTTTCCTCACCTTTACTACATGTGAGTGACATACTAGAGGCAACCTCTGGGCATGTGCAGCTATTGCAAATGTCTAATTTCTCTGGAAATACAGAGGTACTGGCACTTGGTTTTTCTTACAGGTGTGAAAGTGAGCAAAGAGTCCCTGGATCAACCTGGGATAAGCTGACATCAGTGATCTTCACATACCAGAGCAGAGAGTAACAATATTGAGCTGCCACAGCAAATCTGTCTGAAGTGAATTTTAAGTCACAGGAGCTACTTTATGAAGAACAAAACTTTATGACAGTTTGAATCATGTTTCTTTTTTAGTATCTTGTAATCAAAATAACCCCAAGTAATTTACTTCTTTTCAGAATTTTCCAACATAAAGTTCTAATTGTTTGTTTTAAATTAAAACTATTTTTTGCAATTTATTATCAATTTCAAAACAATGTACTCATCAAATTTTGAAACATGAGTGAAATGATCATATCGTTAAAAGGGTAATGCATGCAAGCATGCTTGCTAATTAAAAAGACTTGTCACAACAGGCTCTTGCTTTGTGACACATTTTATCCCTTCACACTGGTCCCTTTTTCTTTCTGTTCGTCCATTGGATGTCATTCCAGGAGAATATTTTGGCTAATACTCAAGCTTCTTGAGCCAGGAGTCACTGTGTTCTCTACTACTTAGCCACAGTAACTGGAGACAGCTGGGCATGCGCCCTTGGCTAGTGCAGTCAGCCAGGTGACCTCAGCTCATTAGAGGTGTCCTAACGAGGGCACTGTCTTGTGCCTCTTCCACAGGCAGATTGCCCTTGTTTCTATAAGTTGGTGTAGCCAGGGTCACCTCTCCTCCAACAGGTCATCTCACAAGTGCATGCTGCTGGTCGTAAGTAAAAATATCTCACTGGGAGACTTAGATAAACAGAAATTTACTCTCACAATGTCTTCTGATGGGCAGAAAGCATTGTAGAATTCCTGTTTTTAATTGGGGTTGCAGAATAGGTATCTCTACAAGGCACTTTTACCCAAGGCCCAGCACATTAGCAGATCCAAATGGTCACATCATACTTTTAGAAATGGTGTCTTATACACATTTTGGTGAGGAGAACAGCTATGTACCTCATTAAATTGATTTTGCAAATATTAGATGCATTTCTTGTGCACTGGGCAGCCCATTAGATGTTGTGAGGACAGAGTACTTTTTAACATTATATTCTAAGTGACATAAGCTACAAAGTTCTGCCGGAGAGAGAGAGTGAAGGGTGAAGACAGGACTGGAGCTGGGGGAAGGAATTTAAAGAGCCATAAAGAAAAATTAATACAGGAGCAGGGCTTTAGAGGCCACATAATGCTGAGGCCTGTGAGCTAGTGACAGCAGACATAGAATTATTAGGAAAGAGCCAAGCAAGTTCTATGAAACGGTCAGTTTGCTGTCACACAGGCTAATGAAGGCAGCCAGTGAGAAGGCGACAAATTTGCTGCCACACACTGGGAACGGAGAGACTTCACCAAGGTGGGCAGGAAGCATACACTGATAGGGCTGGGAGATGAAGGTTTTTGTCTCAGAGTTAAGGTGTTATAGTCTGGGGTGGAAGAAAGCATCGGGCAGCATGACTTGAAGCATCATGGGGGTGGGGTAGGGAAAATGGAGAAGGGGTCTTAGAAGGAAGGGATTTGTAGCAGTGGTGTGTTAGAAATCTGCATGTTAACCCCGCCCAAGCTGACTGCTAAGAATCATACAGGGAGGAGATCCCTGTGGGCTAGATGGTAAGCCCAGACTGGAAGATGAAAGCAGCCGAGATGAAAGGCTCTTCACTGATTCCACCACAGGGAGGCGAAGCTGGGAGCCTGCATCTCAGGGGTTAACTGTCCACCAGGATTGGAAGTGACAGTCTTCTATGGAACATAAAAAGACATAGAGGTTCTGAAACATGCTATGCATAGTGTCTAGTGTAGGTTTGGACTCTAGGGCCCTGCTGAGGTTGGACAAGCCCTGCGCTGAGTCTGGCTGCTACGCAATAGCTACAAGAGAGAGGTGTCGCTTTCAGGATGAGGAGACTAATTGTTATATTCTCTATGGAAGACTCCCTTGCTTTCTTGGGTGCTGAGACCAGCAGTGTCAATCAGGCTGGGTTCCTGAGTAACTACAGTTCAGCCCCCCACCCCCAAATCCCTAGGTAGGTGCACTTCCTCACTTTAAGTTACAGCCCTAGGGCTTAGGGAACGGGTTGTTATTGTAAAGCCTACTATATTTTGATTGATAAAATTTTCTTTATCATAACCAAAAAATCTTATTCTTTGTTTTTAAAGCTATAAAGGACTCTTTTTGATAATTTCAAGATAAAAAGCAACATTTGAGCTTTGATCTGCTCAGTCTCAATTTTCTCAGTATTATCACTTAGAATTCATTCTTCCGTTGATGTCTTATGATACTCTATACCTGATTAAGATGGCACTTGGTTTGATCTTCTTTAATGTACTTTATATTTCTGGCTACATATTTCTTCTTAATTAATGCCTTGACACACTGTACAAAAAGCATATTACTTGAACCTAATTTCTGGCAATATTCTTGAGAATGTTTGTAATTTTATTGCAACATTTTCATTATTGTGCAGCTAACATGCTTTCTAATGTATAAATAATTATTATTTCTTACTTGTCTCATGATTATTTATAAACACATATCCTAATTTCAAGATAGAAATGCTTCAGCTATCATTTTAAAGATTGATTTCTTGCACAACTTACATTTTGGTCATTCAATGTGTTTTATATGATTTCCATCTTTGGTGCTTTCTCTGAGTCTTGTCTTAGTTCCAGAATATGGCTGACTCAGTGGATGCCTTGTGTACACTGTGGCAATGGTGACCTGTAGCTGAACTCACAACTCCGAAGCCCAGGTGTGGTTCACATTCTGACCTTAGCATTTGGGAATCCTGTGACACGGCACTGCTTCCCATCTCACATGACTGAGTTGGAGCCCCCACCCTCGAAGAGCTTGGAAACAAGATGGCCGACTCCCAGGGCTGCTAGAAGGATTGGTTGATCTAATTCCAGAAAAGCCTAGTGATGGCTTGCAGACTGAGCAGTACTGGGCATTGGTGCTCCAGTGAGAGACGTTTATATAATTTCCTTTCTTAGCTGTTCATGAAGAAGAAAGTAATATGGAGGCCTGGGTGATGCTTTATAAATGAAGCACTTGTGGCATAAGCCAAGTGGGTGTGACATTGCCCCTCTAATTCTAGCTCATGGGAAAGCAGAAGCAGGGGATCACTAGAGCATATTATATAGCTAGACTAGACTTATTCAGGAGTTCTTGGTTCAACTGAGATGGCTTCTGGGTTCCACAAACTTTGAGTGAGCACAGACTTCCACATGGATATGAACATACACACATGCACCCCACACGTATAGGAACACATTCACACACATGCACAACATATGCACTTATCTATCCCTACATATTAAAAAAGAATAGTATGTAAATGGTCTTAATCATATTTGTACATTTGGTAGAACACATGTATTTTAAGGCTGATTTCATAAGGACAGATTTTCTTTTCATCATCCAGGGGTGCCTACTAAAATGACAATTTCTATTTTTTTGTCTGATTTTGTTTTTGTTTTGAGAGTCTCGTGTAGTGTAGGCTAGCCTCAAATTTGAGCAGACCCTAACCTTTACCTTGAGAGCCTGACAGCAGCATGTTACAGGTGAGGGAATGTTGTCACACAGAGAGGTGTAACTTGCTTTGGGTTGTGGCAGCTGCATGTCACAGCCAAAATCCCAGCTGGGAATTAGATTCTGGTCTGTTAGTAACTAACATATTATCTTGCTTAACTTAATGCTAACAAAGGAGCAGTCAGTTTTATGTCTAAGGGCATGAGGTACTGCTCCCTCTCTCTACAAAATGCCTGTCAAAACCAAACAAATCTAAGGTAAATCTGCATTGAGAGATGAGAGACTAGCACAGTATATTCATTAAGGAACAAGACACTAATAAGAAGAATATCAGAAATAAAAAAGTAAGTTAAGGAGGACTGAGATAAAATGTTTTGAGCTTGGGAGATAAGGTCCAGGAAAATTTCCAGGGTGTAGAACTATGAGGCAGAAGATGGAAAAATGAGCAAAACGCAAAAAGCTCAGAGGATACCAGCTTGTGAGGCACAAGACATTGCTTGGGAGTTCCGAGGCAGGAAAAGAAAACAGAGAAGTCATTGAAGCAACAATGCCTGGCGAGTATCTACTTCTGAGATGTGTGCCTCTCAACTCAAATTCCCCAGTAAAATTAGTGGAAAAAGAACCAAAACACACTAACATGAAACTTAATCTCCAGAAATAACAAGAAGATCCAAAACACTTCGAGATATTGGTGGAGAAATGACAGGCAGATGAAGTTCAAATAATAGCGCATATATATATATTTTTTTTTTTCAGGGTCTTGCAACATAGCCCTGGCTGTCCTGGAATCCATCTGAGTAGACCAGGCTGGCCTTGAATTCACAGAGATCTGACTGCCTCTGCCTCCTGAGTGCTGGGATCAAATGTGTGCACCACAATGCCCGGTGAACTATAACATTTTTAAGACATAGCTTGGCAAATCACAGAAATGTGACCTCAGATTTCCAAACAAAAATTATTCTCAACACTACAAAACTAATAATTGAGTTTTATGGATTTTTTTTTTGATTTCTGAGAACTAAAAGACATACTCTTCCTGAATCTTCAGGAAGTTTCTGGAAGGCATGCCCTAATGTGATGATGAGAAGCACACTGTCAAGGAAGAAGTTCACATACAAGATGCCAGAGCACTGGGCAGGTCAGGGACTCACGGTCCTGGCCAGGGTGACAGGATGAAGCGAGGGTCAAAGTATTACTGACTCCAGAAATAAAACCAGTGGGCCATCTGATATTCTGAACACTTGGAAAGCAATGTTCTCTTACTAGGTCTGAAGATACATGAGGAGATTTATGAAAGACTGCACTCAAGTAGGCAAGAGAGCTGACATAAGTTATCTAGCAGGGGAAGTTAGATTGCAAATGTCACTAGGGTAGGAAGTGGCCGGCAGGAATTAATGAAATATACAAAATGGATTGTTCATTTCATGAAAATTGATAGAACTATACTGCAAAGCAGGATGGAACAGGCATGTTTATAGGAGAAAGGTAAATTCTTCTCAGTGTACGGGACTACAAGCTTCTAACAGAATGAGGCTCCCTCACATGCCTTTTAAGAAAGAAACTTTTCTCTTGTAATGCGAGGATCCCTTCTCCAATTTCTCTGTGGGCACAGCGGGCGCCTTGTGCTCCTTTCTCTTCTTGCACACAGCCTTGACAGTGCCTCCCCCTGCACATCATGTGCTGCACCATCTGCTGCATTCATGCATGGCTACTCGGAGGGTCTATGTATTTCTGCAGTCATTCACATGATGGATAAGGTAGAATCTCTCCATTCCATAAGTAGAATGTAGAGACAGTCTTCATTTACTTCCCACAATTCACTCTACACCTGCTGTCCTGCACCAGACTTTCATGGTCGTGTCTGGACACATAAGCTTCCTCTCTGTCATGGCTAACTTTGCTGTAGCCTGACAGCTTGAGAGAATTGTGGCATCTCTGGTCCCTCCATGTCTACACTGTCCAAGGTTTCCCAATCTCTATTGCTTGATAGAGACTCTAGATCTGAAAGTCAAAGATGAGACACTGGAGTACTAACAAGCATCTTACCTCTTCTGGGGAAGGGGTCTATGGTCTACTCTTCCTCCAGAGACAGAAGGTGTCAGGTTAAGCAGCTGGTTGCTCTCAGTTTCAGTGCAGAGTCGTGAAAAGCAAATCTTTGTTGAGACTACACTCATCAACATAAACCAATATTATTTATACCCTTGGAACCTCTTAATATTAAATTTTACTTTTCAAAATTTTGTGTATGATGTGTGCTTGTGTGTACATGTGTATGTGCATTCCTGTATGTGAACATGGGTGTGTGTATTCCATACAGTGCATTTAAAGGTCACAGGGCAACCTTAGGTGCCCTGCCCTTGTCTTCTACCTTGTTTGGGTCAGAGCCTCTTCGTTTTGCTGTTCCGCTGTGTTTGTCATGGTTCTCCAGCTTCCAGGGATGCACTACTGTAGACATGCACCACTGCGTGAGCCTTTACAGGGGTCCTAGGGGATAACTTAGGTCCTCACATCTTCCTGGTAAGCATTTTATCCAATGAGCCATCTTTCCAGCTCCAAATTTTACTTTTCTAAAAATAAAATAAGCGAAGCACTTGTGCCTTTAAAAATGTCTTTTCTCCACGTTTAGGTAATATTATGTTCAGGAGAGTTTATGTTCAGATTGTATTTTGTCCTTTGTGAGCAGATGGGAATGTTAGTTTCCCCAGCTGATGTAGCTGATTTCATGTTCATCATCTTTACTATGTGCTTCAGTGCCTCGCTCCTTCTCTGCCTTATTTGTTGACTTGGAAAGCTTAGACCCCAGCTTTCCTAGATTTTGAACCACCACAAAATTATCACGTCATTTTGTGTAGCTGTGACAATGTTTCCCACTAAATACTTGCACTTGACTCTTAGGAGTGGTGGTGACTCCTGGTCCTGGGGATTGCAGACTCTGAGATCCCTCTTTGGGAATCACAGGGGTGGGGGCATCCTTGATGTGTTCACACCTGGGAGCCCACGGTGCCCAGGGTGGCTCCCCATCTGCTAGCCTCCCTTTCGCTCTGCAGCCTGGGCTTCTGCTGTGAACTGTGAGCTCTGGTTAGCTTATTTCTTGGTGCTCAGCACTGTAGACGTTTGAAGGAATTTTTTTGTTCTCCTCTGTCCTTTCCCCATCCCTTCTCTCTTTCTTCTATCTCTCTTCTTCCTTCCCTTTATCCTCCCTTCCCGTTTTTCTTTGCAAGTGTGCTTTGGGAAGGCTTTGTTTCCTTCATTTTCTTAGCGCCATGTGAACTTTCTGATTGCACCATCAAGGCTGGTTCTCCTCTCAGGACCCGTCTCTGCCTTTGGTTTCTGTTCTTGTTGTCCCAGTACTTTTCTGGGCAGCATCCATGTGCAGTTCCGTTTGGGTCTCACCTTCCCTGTTAATTCTCTTTGTCAACTCCTTTTCGAGGACTTATCTTTTCTACACTGTGCCTCTTCATAGGCCTATGGTTGTGCACTAGTGATGGGCAGCTGGCATTTTTTCCCAAGTCTCTGGAGACATCTGCTCTCCTCTGGCTTGGGAGTTTTCCTTACTACATTCAAACTGGCTTATTTGCACATGAGTTCCTCTCCTCTTTAGGGCAAGGCTGGGGTGGGGGTGGGGCAGGTGGGGCAGGTGCACAATAATGTCTAGAATTTCAAAAGTATCAAACAAAAATTCTACATGTTTATATTTCTTTTGCTTCAGTACTCAATGTTACAGTATTCTTTTCCTTTGAGAGCATTCTAGGTCTCTCTCTCTCTCTCTCTCTCTCTCTCTCCCTCTCTCTCGTGCCTGCGTGTGTGTGTGTGTGTGTGTGTGTGTGTGTGTGTGTACTTTGCCCAGTGTCCCATCCCACACTATGGTATGCCAGAGTGGAAGGCACAGTTACAGTTGCTCCTAGCCCTTTGCCTTCTCCTGGCTCCATTTCAACCTTCTTCTGAATCTGACATGCGCAGAATCAAGATGCTCACTGTGGCTGCTCTGCTGGTTTGTGATGAGCTTTCCTCATCTTTACTGGATCAAACACCAATCCATAATTCCCAGGTCAGGCTGCTAGGGAACTCTTCCTTTTTCACCCTTTCCCACAACAAAACTTCTTACTATTGCTCCCAGCAATCGGTGCTGTGTTACTGACCACGGCTATGTTATCAAGGACATTCCATTACTCACCCTGAGTATATTGGGCTAGATTATTTTGGAGTTTCTAACACAGAATAACTCATGAGTGGAAACTGAGAGAAAGGAGCGAAGGTGTTTTTGCTATGAAGTAATATAAATGGAAGAAGTAGTGGGTGCTAATTGGCTTTTACTTTTACTTGGAAGCCAATTATATTTTTATTATATTCTTACTTTTTTGTAGTTTCGAAATAAATACTAGACCCGATGAGTGTATTTAGGTTTCACTTCAGGATTATCAACTTTGTAATTTTAAAGAAATAAATCCCAGACTCTGGGAATGCACAGAGGCACGGATCCTGTTTCTTCCTTACAGGGAGTTAATCCATTTTGCTCTACCTTCATAGATAGTAATTAGGACTGCGAGCTGGCGATGGTAAGGTTAATTTTTGCCCCTGGATAAAAATCACAATTATACTAATAGTATTGTTTAAAAACAAGGTACACACAGCTGTTACATGTTATGCCAATCGTGGACATCAGCCTGTTCCTAGATCAACTTACCTCATTCCAGAATTCCACCTGAAAGAGGTATCTATGCACGTGGCATTTCCCGTCATGAACTGAAACTTGCATGAGGCTGCATAGAGAACCAGCGTTTCTCCCTGAGAAACGTTTTGCTTCCAGTGACAGGATGCCGATGGGTATTCGGTGACATCATCCTGGTCTGCCATGCAATGGTTGGCACAGGAACAGATTGTCCTGGCTCCTGGATCCTTGTGCTATCAAATCCCATTTGGTCAGTTTTCCCTGTCAAGTCCTGTTTACTGAGTTCATAGTAATGTTTCTGCTTATCAGCAAATGATGACCTCTGGCGTGTGGCCGCTATCAGTTCCGTCTTCATAATTCTCGGTTCCTTCAGTTTATTTATATGTCTTCAAACACAGTCCAAACCGATCGACAGTCCCTTCACCGAGGGTTGCCACACTCTGGTATGGTCTGCTTTCATTGTAAAAAAATAATCAAAATATTACATAGCAACTATCTCTCTGCTCTGCAGTATCATCATCAAGGGAGTGTGGAAGGCGCCCACGGAGGCATCCATCCTAATGCACAGTGTTTTAAGGAGCAGGTCAGTGACCTGGACTCTGTTGTTCTTACCATGGGCGTAGGAGAAAAAGGTCAGATGGTTCCTGGTGAGAACATTCTGGCCCCTGTTTTTGTTTATCTGGGAAACTTGCTACCGTCCTTTAAGAAATAGGTTATTTCAACTAGAAATGAACATCTTTAAGTCAAGTAGACCAGTGGAGAGAGCAAACCACAAGCAGAAAGGGGTCAAGTGAGCTCAACCCCATCTTGTTCCCGAAGGCCTTCTGAGGACTCCTGTAGGTGGGTGATGGATGAGAAAGGCTGCTCCTGCCTTCTCAGGGCTCATGTGAAGGACTTTTCCGTGTCACATGAGGTCACGTTGACCCTTCTTTGATAGAAGTGCGAACTCTCCAAGAGTTCAAAGCTAGCACAGAAAGTTCCAGAGCTGACTGTGTGAAGAATGATGGGAGCCGAATGCTGAAGTTCCAAATCTTAACAAGGCTTACTTCAAATCAATAAAAGGTGACCATAAGCAAAACCGGGTGACTCGGGCTCTGGGCGGTGACCCAGGGCCAAACTCATTTGTCCTCATTTTGGTCACACCATTTTGTCAGAACACACCTCAGCCAACTAAGATGGGCCCTGAAACTCTAGAAACCCAAGAAGGGCCTTCCAGTCTTTGGGAAGCAGTTGGCTGGGATAGGAGATGGCACAGCACATGAAGGAAGGAGAGGAGGCAAGGTCCCAGTTACACTGTGCAAGCCATGGGGCAGCTGGGTCCAAAGTTGGGAAGTAGGAATCCTGGGGTAGTTCACGGTGTGGAAATGGCAGAACTTCATCCCTTGTGGCATTTTCAGAGGCTCTGATCTCCCTATTTTAATTAGAGGTGACAGTAAGAGCCATATCAAGCCATGGTGGGTGTGGTGGTGACTGTGAGGAGTCAGGACTGATTCTCCTCTCAGAGTCTTGATGGTGAACACCAGGCGGCCTGTGGTTCTGTTACTAGCGCCATAGAAGGTAAGAAGATCAGATGCAAACCAACCACCACCACCAACAACAACAACTAAACAAACCAACCAAACAACCCCCCAAACAACAACGACAACACTCACAAAACAAAAACAAACAAACAAAAAAAACCCAACAACAACCTAGTTTGGAGCCTGGAGAACTCACAGGACAACTTCAGAAAACTATAGAAGTGGCTTCTCTTAGGCAGGCTGGAGGCAGTCACGCCTGAGCAAAGTGTAGAAGGGAAGCATGTCCTCACTCACAGCCAGGAACGCTACTGGTACTTGTCTCCTAGAGGAATCCACTGTAGATTAAAGATTCCCTGTGCTAACAAGTTATTCTCTGTATTCCAGGTTCCCTTCCTCTCCCCTCCAGGTTATGACTCTTATTATCTCACAGATATTCCGAAAAAAAAAAAACTGTATTTCTACTTGGCTTAAAATTTTAAGGTGCTATTTAGAGGTCAATTTAGTTGGGATTTGGCTGCAGAACATTTAAAAGGTCACATACCTTACCTCTGAATGGACAAGTTAGAGTCTGAACACTGTATCAGGACTATGTTGCATCTCAAATTAGTGTGACTGGTTTGGTTTGTTTGTGTTTAAGTTATGGTGTAGTATTAGTGATGAGAAATATTTCCCGAGATTTCAGTTGTCTGGCCTCATAAGTCAATTTATAAAAATCTCCACAAAGCCTTGGGATCATCTTGGTCTGTTTTGTTTTACTGCTTAATTAGCAAGTTGTCAAATGTGCTGCTGTGAGACACAGACAGGCGCTTTTTTTCTTTTTTAACCTGATCACTTACTTTTTATCGGGATAATGAGCTGCGGAATGACAGGTAGAATCTTGTTCCCTCCGTGTTCCAGCATGTCGTGGATTCCTTGCCGAGCAAAAAACTCATAGGGAAACGTCATTTCACAAAGCCCATCAAAAAACAGAGGCAGGTAATGATGGTAGTCCAGCTTCTCAATCTCTACCTGGAAGGAGAAAGAAGAAACAGCATGTGAAAACAAGCGTGCAGCAGGCTGCACAGGGCAGTTGTGCAGCTCTGGCTCCTGCTTTGGGGGAGGAAGACACCTCAGTCCTTCAGAGAGGTGTGACTGACCCTTGTACCCGGTCACCTGAAGGTGTGCCGGATGCCTTTGATGTCTGAGCAAAGTGGGCACACTCTCAACCTTCAACTCTCAGCAGTCAAGTGTCTTGGTCACACATCACCTACACTGGGGGCATATTAGTAAATCATTGATTTTTTTAGGATATTTTGTTTGTTTGCTTGCTTGCCAGTAGGGTCAGGTTTGATTTTGAATGTTCAGATTAGGACTCAATATAGGAACACTGAAAACACATGGGTAAGAACAAAATGAAAGAAAGCCTAAAGCAGTTGACATTGGTAGGCATGTTTCTATCAAGAACCTAGTAGGGAATATATATGAATTTATTATAATGTAGCTGGCCAATCAGACAATTAGGGCTATATGCTTCCTGGAACACGGGTGACAGTCTAATGCTAGTACCACCAAGACATCAAGGGAACCCCAATCCTGAATGGATCTTTCTGCACACAAGCCAGACTCCCCTTGGCTGTTTCTTGAGGCACAGATACGTGTCTGTCTCCATTGCTGCCTCCCTCACATCCAATCATGGCAGGGCTTCCAGCCAGGCCCTTGTGACAACCTCCAGCACCTTGGGTACAGGGGATGAAGACTTAATTCTAGGGCGGAGAACTCAGAATGGGAGGGGGATCATGCACATAGAAGAGGGTGGTTTCTGCCCAGCTCACCACTGTGGAGAAAAGGCGGCCTGACTCATCACTACCAACATGGTGGCAGTGTGATAGCAGCTCAGCACAAACTCAACTCTGCACGACCACGGTGGCTGTCCCAGCCCTGTGCTGACTTCCTTGTTTCCAAGTCTTTATGTACCCAGGGTCCTATGATCATCTAATTAAGTGACTCTTGAGAAATGCCTGTCTTGTTAATAGGATACTTTCTCTCTCAGCTTTCTGGAGTACATGTCTGCTACCTCTGGGATGTGGGCAACCAGTAGCTAACAGCACATTTTCTTCACGGTTTACTGTGAGTCTGGGAGAGTCTGAATCTATCTCTACAGTTCTCCAAGCCAATTTCAAATGCAGGTAGATACAAATCTCAGATGTACTTTACATTCCTTGTTAATTTACAAAACTTACTTGACTCCAGTAAAAGTATTATGGGATGGCTGCTGAGTACTAATGTTCTCAAGGATCTCTGCACAGTTGAAGGTGATGTCTTGCACACTGTGGGAAAATTACTGTGGTATCCCTTGGATGTAATAAATTCACTTTGTTACCTGATTCAGAGTCAGTGCCTCCTGTACTATTTTTTTTACTTATATTTTAAGTATATATAAAAAATATAAAAATTTCATGTCACCGACCACAGCTATTCTTTGTTACTGAAACTTATATTTTTCATATTTTTCTCTTTGGCACTTTTACATATTATTATTAGATTTTGAATTTTAATATGATCTCAAACTGTATTTTCATGTGTTAAGTCATTTATAGGTATGGCTACCTCGACTTAACATCTATCATTTTTATGTTGCTGGTTTCATTTTTCATATTTTTTTCTATTTCACAGTTTTATTTGGTAGATTGTGTTTTATTTATGTTGGGCATTTTTTCAATGACTTGGAAGACAGAACTGCTTGTTTAAATAAATGCATCAATACTTTTCTTTTTCAGGCATTCTCAGATATATGAGGGAGACGAGGAAGTTAAAAATCTAAAATGATCACTGACTTGCCAAGTTTTCTTGGGATCCTGTTTTTGCTTCCTGTGATTCAAGGCAGCAATACTATGACTCGCAGAGATGGTAGGGTTCATGATCCCGGGCACTATCAACACTGCCCTGGTGTCTTTAACACAACAGCATTAGCAGGGTTAACCAGTGTCCTAATTGGCAATACTGGAAACCTGAGGCACAGGGTGTTTAAACAACCCCTTAAGGTTATCTGCAGCTAGTAAATGGTGCTAGAGCTGGGACTCAAGCCGAGCCACCTGGGTGAGATGCTACCCTGCCCTCAGGCTCTGTTGTGGAGCACACTGAGGATCTGCACTGCTATAACCTGAGTAATTGTCCCTTGTCCTGGATCTTCCTATTCTTTATCATTACCAGTGCAATTGGATGAAGTCTATTATTAACATCACTATAACGGACTTGCTTAAAGTGTGTCCTCCACTCCCTCCCCTCCTTCCTCCCTGACTTATGTTTCGAGACTTACAGCAGGATTTGCTTTCCCTCTTCCTGGTTACAAAGGTTCTTTAACTGACAGGCATTGATTGCCCAAATGACTCTGTTTTCAAAAGCGGTGTAAAGAAAATTCATAAAGTAAGATAGGAAAATGAGGGAGCAGCTGAAGATAGGGAAATGTGAAGGAAGCCTGGGTGATAAGATTGACAAAGATGGGGGCCATCCCTTCTCACTGACCACAGACATGCTTTGCCACTGAAGTCTGTGAAGAGTTCCCTCCCTGGCTTGTTTGTTCCCCGGGACATCGGCCATCAGTGCACATCTGCTTCTGTGACAACTCGCTATTGTCTGTTGACAATACAAACTTCTTTAAGTGTTGTCGGGCTGTCCACTAGATACAAGGTGACATTATCCATATGCAACTTTCTGCTTGCATGTCTTCTAGGGGCCCAAGTTAGGAGGATAATACTGTTTTCTGTTGTTGAATTTGCCTAGGCTTTGGTAAGTCCTGTTGGGGTGCACTTAGCACAGAGAGCTTCATGCTCATGGTTTTTAGTAATATTTTATCTGACTTTTGTTTACATCCTTATTTTCCTTCTTCCCTTCCTCCCGTTCTTTTCCCTTCCCTCCTTCCCTCGCTCTATGCTCCCTTCTTCCATTCCCTTTCCCTTAAATTTCTCCTAGGAGTAATGGGAGCGTTTCCACACTAAAGTATCTCAAAAGAATCCTCTAGAGTGACTCCTGAAGCTCTCTACTTTCACTCTCGATTTACCCACTTTGCCACTGATTCCCTGATTTCTTTGATCAAGGCCACCAGTGATACCTTTTATCTAATCCTCTTATCCCTGTCAGATCACAAGAGTACAGGTAGCCCCATGAACTCTCCCCTTCCCTGGACCTCCTTCACCACACCCCAAATGCCAAGTCCCTCCCATTTCTTTGGGGGCCAGACTTCCACTGCTCTTGATCAAAGTCCCACGGGGTCTCCCTGACTTGTGCTTTGGGTACACTCATATCACACTCCCCTCATGCTCTGGAGACTCACCTGTCCCCACCCCTCCCCACTTGGACACTTTCCTTAGATGCTTGTTCCTATAGCTCAGGTTACCAGAACAAAATACTAGTGGCTAGGCACTCAAACCAGGCACTTGGGGCTGTGGATACTGCACCCGGCAAGCATAATGAAGCCCTCGAATCCCCACAAAGAGCCAGGTGTGGTGGTGTGCAACTGTAATCTCAGCCCTAAAAGAACAGAGACAAGGGGATTCCTGAGGCTTGTTGACAAGAATGAATCAGGAACTACACGTTTAATGAGAGTCTTTGTCTCAAAAGTCAAGGTGGGAGATTTTTATATCAACCTCTGACTTGTGCAGCCATGCTTATTTGTACACACACACACACACACACACACACCCCTTAGACCTTGATTTTCCCACAATTATGGATGCTGGAAATGCAACATCAGGAAATGCAAGGCCGGGCTCTGTGAAGGCTCTCTCATACGCTGGAAAGTGTACCCCGCCTACCCTCACAGGGCCGTTCTGTGCATATAGAAAGTGGGCTCTGTGTGTCTGCCCCTCTCAGACAGGCACTAGTGCTTCTGGACTCACTTGACTTCTCTCATCTCTATCTAGGCCCAGTTCTAACTCCAGGTGCATTGGGTTTAGCACCTACACATGCTGGATAGGAGTGGAGTGGGGACATCTCAGTCCATGGGACACTTCTCTTATGCCCACAGCTCTCTGACACCACATCCCTAGACATCAGCTTAGTGAGGCCTCTCTGTCACCATCTACAGACTGTGATTTTCCCTAAACCTATTAATCAGCCATTAAAACTCTTGAGCTCTGTTGTTCAGCAAATTTGTTACTGCCAAGGAGGGCATGCTCCATATGCCAGCTTTAAATCTATCTACCTATGTATCTATCTATATATCCATCATCTATCTATCTATTATCTATCTATCTATCTATCTATCGTTTGTTCATTATACATTTACTATGTATGGACATGCCATGGTATGCTTGTGGGGGTCAGAAGTCATCTTTCAGGGATCAGTTCTCACCATCCATCATGTTGGTCCCAGGGATTAAACCCAGATCCTTCAGCACCTTTGCCTGTTGAGCCATCTTGCTGGGCCCTGCATTTTAACTCTGACCTCTGGCCCCTTGTTGTAAGGGCCTCAGATATCCACTCAGCCAAGAAACTCTGATGGGTAATGAGGACCTGTGTTCACACAAGGCCAGGCTATGGTTAGGAGCCTGGAGGCTCTAGAGTTTTATGTTGACCCTGAGGCAGCTAGGTGTGTGCGCATCCCTGTACATTACATATTCTCCAACTTTATTCCTAGAATAAAATGCTTTTGTTCTATCTGTGAGGATGCAATGTTTATTCATATCTCATGAACTTGAATATTTCATGGCAATATTTTACACCTTAATAGATAACCAAAATGGACTACTTAATACTTAACCTGCAATTCACTAGAACTCATGTTGAGGTCTCAGACTGGCCTGTGTTTGAAACTTTACAGTTGGAAGTCTCTCTTTTCCATAGAACCTTCAAGTGCAACCACCCTACAATATGTCCATGTTGGCAATGACCAGGTCTGCACTGTAAAAATCTAGATGTTGAGACTATGTTTGGCCTAAGTCTTTAAAGAGGTGAAAGAGGAGGTCCCTTGTTTATAGGATACAGTCTCACACCATGGTGCTGTGCTGTAGAGTGCTTCTACATTTCTACTCTTGTTGGTTCATTTACTTAAAAAAATTTATTTTATTGTTCCAGCTATGTAGTTTTCTGATCATAAGGTGACTAGTTTAGTGCTTAATATTATGTGTATTCTTCAAGAATCTTCAAAAATGTTAGGTTGAAATTTGGTAATCTTTCAATGAAAGTCTATGAAATCCAGAAGCAGAAGAAATTCTTTGGACTTGGACATGGACATGGGCTGTGTTGGACACAGATACCACATTGGTTAGCAGCCCTTTGGACAGTAACCCCAGAGATGGAAGTGTTCTTATACACAGACTCTTCTTTTGAATTTATGGAGACTTTGTAAAGCTCACAGTGCTTACATTGCTGGGTCTCTTGGTCTTCCAGTGACCTTTGGCTCAGAGCAATACAGCTCTACCTTCCTTAGCCTATCAAAGACAGTGTTTTATCCCCACAACAAATGTGCCAGGCAACAATGCCATACTGAATGGTAAAAAGCACAGTGCAGTTAACAACTTCTGGAACATTCCAACCAGAGACCATCACATTTTCTGCATGGTTGCATCAATCAGCCAATGAGTTACAGAAAATATCTGCTATCACAAGCCATGCAATAATTCCTCAAGACATTTCTTAGAATTTTAAACTGATATATAAAGGCATAATTAGCTATGAATGTATTATGTATTTACTATGACATTTCTAAGACACCCAGAGGCAGCCACTGACTTGTTGCAGGAAGCCTTACAAATTCTACAAGTGTTAGGCACTGTCTGTAGATGATATGTATAAAACAGTCCACATATATGGGTCCTATCTTCAAATGTGCATAGATTTAGTCCTAGTGAATAACTTAAAAACCGTTTTGGCCATTCTATGTTTTAGCTATATTAAATATACAACAAAACATGTAATGTTGTGTGTATACTTTTTGACACTAGCAAATTTTTAACATGAAAAGCACTCTCTGGCATAGAAAAGGAGCTGGCAGCAGGACGATGGGAGCCAAGACTGAGATGAAACCATAAACTGCCAAAAAAATCTAAAACATGAAACAGAATGTGCTAGTAACATAGGCTAGAAAATGAGCTGAGCTCTGGAAATCCTCAGACCCTGGAGATGGGGATGAAATCCCACCACTGAGGTAAGTGGAGGGCTCTGGGTGGTGACAGGCAACCTCAGGAGAGATCAAACCCAGGCTGAGACTGGAGAGCTGAGCCCGGAGATCATGGCAAGGGAAGAGAATTGAGCAAGAATGCCCATGCGACCAGGGAACTTGAAGGTTGCTTCCCTTGTTGCATGGGGACAAGAAGGTGTCTTTGCTTCATCTGTAGAAACAGATAACTTGATGAGAAACTCCCAGTGGAGAAAGTCTCTGAGGAATAAAAGCCCACAGGATGTAAAGGCAAGAAGTTAAGTCTCAGATAATGGCAATGACATTCACAGGGCCCAGACACAAGACAAATGAAAGACCATTAGTATTACTCTTACATAGTGTGGGGACAAGAAGCAGCCACACAGAAAGTGCAGCTTCTGCCGTCAGATGTGGCCACTGTCAAATTTCTACCAATCACTAGTGACAGACTGACCCAAACTACTCACCAGACTTTTGGGCATGGTGGCTGAGCTCAGGGGGTGGCAGCTCAAAATAAGAGGGTGAGATCTAAAAAGGGAGGCTTCAAAAATTCTTTCAAAAAGTGATTCGGCTAAAGAGACGGCTCAGTGGGTAAACTGCTAGCGACATACATATGAAGACCCGAGTTCAGATGCCAAGAACCCACATAAAACCACACACATCTATAATCCCATCACCCTGGCAGGGATCTGAGGGATGGAAACAGGAGAATCCTTGCAAGCTCAAAGGCAGCTCACTCGGCTGGCATAGGCAGGGGTGAACTACAAGACACCCTTTCACAAGGTGAAAGGTCAGTGGTGGCACTCAAGGCCACCTGGTCCTCTGAGCTCTGCATGTGTCCCAGGGCACAGGTACTCACTCACCTGAATATACATGTGCACATGTACCAAATACACCCATGTATTACACGCAGGTATAAATTAAAATACAAGAGACGCAAGTGATGCTTGCTGGGGAGAAATAAAGGTATCCTTCACTTAAAATTGCAGAAGCTAGATTCCATGGTACAGTGGCCACAGGTGTGGGGAGGGCGGGGATCCTGATCAGGGGACTGTAGCAATAACTGAAGCACAGGGAAAGCAGCACACTGGGAGGGCGGGCCAAAGAGTGTCTCAGCTCGGACAGACTTTCCCAACTACTGGGAGCTGCAGAGTAGCAGGTGGATGGTAGGAAAAGCCATTTCTGAAGAAATAATGGCTGGAAAGCTTTTGTAATGAAAGAAAGGGTCATGGGTTCAGATGAAAGATGCAGATAAAGAAAAACCCTATCAAATTCAAAGATTTGAAAGCAACTGGAGACAACTGACAGACTGTCTACCAAGCATCAAAATTAGACTGAAGTCGAATTTCTCATTAACAGATGAGGAACCAAGAACTAGTCAAATCCTTAGACATTTTAGGAGAACAAAAACCTCTCTGCCATAGTGCAAACCAGTGCACTTACTATCAAAAAAACTTACTATCAAAAACAAGGAGAAATTCAGTGCACTTAACCTGCACTGAGGGTCCATTTTTCTAACCTATGGCTCATCAAAGGATTTTTTTTTTTTAAAGGTTGACCGAATACAAGACAAAGAAGATATGCTAAATATACTGTGGGGAAGTTGGCAAGAGAGAATAACCACATGCTATATCCCTTTCAGAAATCATGAATAAAGTGTAGCCTGGATGTGGGGCAGCAAGTAAAACCAAGTCACGGCCAGACCTGGCAGCAATGACCTTTGCATCCAGCAATCACATTGAAGTGCAAAGATCTCCTGAAAAATAGAAACAAAATCAGCTTCCACAAGAATGGGTGGAGAAAAGGGAATGAATCAAGCTCCAGAAACCCAATGGGAGGCTCCTTAAACAGTTCTACCCAGGAACTGAAAGGCAGTGAGGACGTATAAGAGGAAGCTAAAGAGGGTATCAAGTTATAGCCCCATAAGCAACAAACCAGTACCTGCATTTCTATTGTTTATCTAGAAAGAATATTACCAGAGGTTGTTTCTTAACAATATCAGAGGTAAAATGGCATTTCAGTGTGGCTTTAACTTCCATTTCTCTTTCTGTGCACAAAACCAGCCTTCAAAGGCAGTTTTGAAAACTATTTGTACACTCTCTCTTGTGAATTATACTTTCATATGCTAAGCAATTTTTCACTATGAACCATTGGTTTTCTTTCTTGGGTATTTTATTTGGGGCGGGGCATAGTCATTTGTATGTGGAAGGAACATCTCGTTTTTCTTTTGCTAATGAAGCCACTTTTACGCCGCTGAAAATGTCATTCTTTTATGGGTTCGGAAGTTTGAATTATTATTAGAAAGGTTTTTTTTTCTTCAATTTCAGGCCATAGAGAATTTAGCCAATTAGAAAACATCCCAGTACTTCCATGTTTTCTTTCCATTTGAATCATTAACGTCTTTGTGACGTTTCTGGTGTGGTAAAAGGTTCACTTTCAGCTGGTATCCCCTGTCTAATCCACTTAAAAGAAATTCTTCTTTTGCAGCAAAGATCTACCTGGCTTTATTCTCTTTCCTTGGCCTGGTTACAATTCACGAATCTGCAACAGTTTTATTTCATTATGACAACTGCCCAATAGCTGTTAATATCCTGTTGGCTAGCTATAGTCACACAGTTTTATTTTATAGTTTTCTTAACTTTTGTAAAATATAAAACTTCAAAATATACATTTGAGACATCAGTTCCACTTTGTGGACCCACAATAGAACTTTAATTTGACAACACCATAAAATAATTCTTTGAAAACACATTCCAAATATTTTTGAAAGCTAAATACGTATTCTGCCATAAAAGGAGTCTCAAGGGACCCTAAATACCTACCCTGGTTGTCATATTTATTTTAAAGAAAATTAAACAAAAATACATAGTAAGGCAAAAGCCAAGCTTCTCATCCTTACAGATTTAGAAATTTAGAAATTCATTTGAATTACTCATAAATCAACAAGAAAATCACCACAAAAATTTTAGGCACTGAATCACAATGTAACCTCCAAAGAAAAGAATAATGTCCCTTGCAGAGATGTCTTGTAAGAAAAGGAGAATAAAAACAGCAACAGAAAGCACCATCTGAGCCCAAGCTCAAAGCTGCAGCCACTTGGAAACAACTGAATTTCGTGAAACCAAGATTCTAAGAGTATGCTCAAAACCAGGGCCTGCAGGGTGAAGTGCTTGGAATTTCAGCCTTACAGGTTTAGACTAAGTCTGAGGGAAGATGTACCAGCAAGCATGACACTCTGTGGCAAAGCTTTGAAGACAGTCTCCATGACTTCACTCAGTGTTGTTGCTGCTAACATAACAGACAAGAAAAAATGATCCTGAAAGTATGCAAGAGAGAAGGAAAATTGTTCAGAGTGAGGCCGAGTGGCTGTCTATGAAGCACATTCGTGGATTTTACAAACACTTTCACCCAGTAAAGGAACTCAGAGCTTTGGCTGACTGAGGATTGATGGACCAAAGTGAACAGCATTCATCCCCACATATGGTAAAACATATTGAGAAACTGATTTTTCAGAAGTTCACAATTGAATAAAATGAATCCACTAAGAAATAAAAGTAACACTCAATATGTAAGGCTTTATGGAGAAAATTAATTAATTATTGGTAAGTGTAGACACAAGGCAGGAAATATTTTTAGGGGATCAATGGACACATTGGTTAGGCTCATAGATAGATGGAAACTAAATACTCTGTGGCAATTCCTCATTGTCTGAATGGCCACTCCTTTATAGAAATACTGATGACTCTGTCTGGGTAGAGGATATTAATTATGGAGTCACAAATCTGGCTGTGGAGTAGAAAATCAAATTACTTTTTACAATAACCTTATTTTAAGTTTCTGTCAAAAAATGCTACCAAGACAGTTAAAGGTCAGTTGTAAGCAGATCTCGAATTTATTCACACTTAACCTTTATTATCGAGAAATTTTATGTTCGTAACTGTAGCAGTCAATGAATGATACTTTCATGTGTAATAAATAAGAAAGAGCCCCATGTTCTGTAGATCTGCACATTCCCACTCTCCATCAATTGCCAAAAGGTTAAGGAAGAAAAAAATCAAAAACTTAAAAGTAGCATTTACTTTAACCAAAGAGAAATACAAAGAAGCAAAATGTGTATAAAAACACAGTGTTAGAGTTGATCTTCCCTTTATCACAGTCCTGAATGATGCTAAGAACAGCACACTTTGGAGAGGTGTGGGGGTAGAGCTGTATCTGGGGGTAGCACATATTCATAAAACAAAATAGGAAATGTGTGATGGGCCTGGAACATCTCAGCAGAATTTCAGGAACTGGGAGGAAGACACTGTTCATGGTTCCTGTCACTGGTATTAATCATAGAACATGTCAGTGTCTAATAAAAACTGTCCTTGAATGCAGTACAGTTGATCTCAGTACACACAATCCACCCAATCAGGGCAAAGTCAAAAGGGACCAACCACGTGGAGGGCGGAGACAGCAGAGCTCTGTCTCTCCCACTCAACATACTGTGCATGTATCCTTCAGAGGTTGGTAATAATTTATTTATGCTATTTTTCTCAGATTTCTTATATTTCTTAGTCAGGAAACTAAAGCAAAAATTAAAAATAAAGCAATCATAGAAGGTAATGTCGCAAATGGCCAGATGCCCCAGTGGAGTGAGCACCAAGGGTACCTAGGAAGAGGCCTGATCAAGAGAAAGGAGGGATAACTATGGGATGGAGTGAATGGGAGAATGTGTCATCAGGTGGATGGCTGTGACCAGACCTGAAAATGAGAGATGGTCAGAGTTCAGGGAAAGCGCCCTGAGGAAGGCCAGGTAGAAGACAGCCACAGCTTATTTGGGAGGCATTGTCTGTTTTGGGCTACTGTGATCTGGATTGGGGTGACTGGTCAGGTAGTTCTGGAGAGGTAGGAGGGTCTCTGTGTCAGCTGGACACTGGACTAGACATTTTAGAGAAGGTTAGAGATGATGTAATATGTGTGTGATTAACAATGACCCAGTGGTGATTGTAGAAAGATCAGAGATCAGGGGTGACTGTCTGAGACTGAAGAATCAGCACATAACTCACAGTGGAAGTTCAAATGTGAAGCCACAGGGGCCTGACTCATGGTCATGATCTCTGACACAAGACAAGAAAGAAATGACAGAGAAAGGATCCATTTATCTGTCTATCACCTGTCTGTCTGTCTGTCTGTCTGTATCTGTCTATCCATCATTCACCTATGTATGTGTGTAGTATGTATGTATGTATGTATGTATGTATGTATGTATGTATGTACCTGCCTACCTACATACCTACCTATCATTGATCTCTGGGAGAAATAGAGAAATGTCGAACAGGATTACATGATTAACTAGACATAAGGAGCTGAGGATAGCATGGAACACTTATGACAGCTATGTCTTCAACATTTGGGACAGACAACAGGACACTGACTGTCAGAATCAGGAGTTGTACAGGGACTGGAGTTATGGGTCATGTGTTCACTCTGGGGTTTAGGATGAGACTGGGTGGACACCACCAAAGACTTAAGAGCCACACATAGAACTAGCACGGCAGACAGCAAACTATCTGTGTGAAGGTCATGGTGGCCAGAGGGGCACAAGGAGAGATCCCTGAGAAAAATCTCTTCATCCAGAAGACAAGGTGGTCAAACTGACACCTAAAGCATCATGCAGGCTGACTGTGCTCATGACCTTGGCCTGAAGGAAAACTATGGGTTAGAAGTTTGGCTATGTGCCACAGAGAGGAGAAATGACTAAAACCAGCAAAATCTGGATGAGTGTACGCAGTTAGTTAGCTACACCAGAGGGAAGGAAGCCCAAGTCTTCTCACTAGAAGTATTTCTGAAGAAACCTGAGCTGTGTCATGGGGACAGACTACCATCAGGGCCCCATTCCTTCCTCTCAAGCACTTTAGTGCAACCAGATCCAAGGACAGACTAGGAATCTCCCGGTCTCTGAGTGCTGCCCTTTGTGCTCTTGGGAATGCTCTATGCAACACCAGCCGATGTGGATGGGCACGGCCAGATGAGAGCTCTGAGAAGACCTTGTTGTTGAGAATATTTTCAGAAATCTACCAATTAACGTTCCATATTCTTTTTAGCAAGCAGACATGTTTTGGTGTTTTCAGATGGTTCGTTGCTTATATCTTGTGAGACTGAGTAGATTTTACCTGTGTACTCCTTTCCAAGCTCTAATCAGTTCTGTTTAACTTGATGGGTCCCTTTGGTGCACAAGACAGCTCAAAACGATGACACAGATGGCGGAGCCATTGTCAAAGCTTATTGGCGGACTGCAGCCAATTACAAAGAGCATGCCAGCTACTGTGGTTGTGTCTGGCAAGTTGCTGATGGGAGCAACTGGTCCTCAGAAATGTAGTCTGCATACAAGGTAGGAAGAGTATCCGCTCTGGGCTCCTCTCTCTTCCTCAGCACAAGTGAGATTGCTAATCACTCCATACCTCAGCTTCCCCATCTGTAAAATAGTGCAATGATAGCACTTGCCTCACAGGGACTGCTGAGATTTAAATTGGATGAAAGCTGAGATGTGTACCTGGCTAACAGAAGGCATGGAGAAATAAAAGCTATGGAAAAGACCACGGAGAGCTGTGTGCTGCTTTTTCGCTGTGTGCCTTACTGCTTCTGTCTTAGTTTCCACTGATTTGATGAAACATCATGGCCAAAAGCCAGTTGGGGAGCGAAAGGTTTACTCGGCTTATTCCCCCAACCCCCACAGCTCTGTTCATCATTGAAGGAAGTCAAGACAGAAACTCAAGCAGGGCTGGAACCTGGAGACAGGAGCTGGTGCAGAAGTCACAGAGAATGCTGCCTACTGGCTGGCTTGCTCTGAATGGCTTGCTCAGTCTGCTTTTTTGTAGAACCCAGGACCACCATTCCAGCTGTGACACCAGCCACAATAGCCTGGACCCTCCCTTAGCGATCACTAGTTAAGAAAATGCCATACAGGCTTTCCTACAGCTTAATCTTATGGAGAAATTTTCTTAATTGAGGTTCCCTCCCCTCAAGTTGATATAAAACTAGCCAGCTTCCTCAATGAAGGCCATCAGTTGAGCTTTCCATATTCAATAAATTCTGACAATTTTACTGGCTACAGAAAAAATTCCTCTTTTCAGTGGGTCAACGTTTTCTTAGACTGTTCTGATGTTGCCCTGGCCCTGTTGTGGACAGCCACAGAAGGGTAGCCATCACTTGTGAAGCACACAGAGCTGAAGCCCAGAGAGCTCACAGGGTAAAGTGGGCGGACTCTAGTGCCTGACAGTGCATGGGGGACTTTGAAGCAGATCAAAACACTCCGTCAGACTAGTATACCGTTCTTGGGACTTTTCATGGGGATAACAATAAACCTCACGAATAAGGATGTGAGATGCAGAAAATTCCATCTTTACTGGAATAAAGCACTTTATAAAATTTATCTGGAGTACAAACAAGTTCATGTTCATAAAAGACTACAGATATGTTCTAAAATGATTAAATAATAACACACAATGTTAATGGGTGTCACATTCCTTAACAATGGAGTTCGCTAATTTTTAAAAATGAAAACAAATAATCTATCTAGTGCTACTTCTGCTTTTGGAGCTTAACAATGGGCCATACACACCAGGGTGCTTCTTATGGCACAGTATTAATAATCAAGTTACCTAGCTGTTTTGGGAATTGTACTCCAATAGCATTGGGGAAATAGGATCAGCACAGAAGTTTGGAGTCCTGGAAACACATACCTTACAGAGCTTGGAGGATGTGGCTATATTTGCTCAGTCTGCTTCTTAGTCTCTGGGTATAAAGAACATGTCCCAGAAACAGTGGATACTTCTCCAGCCCATAGAGAAGGAACACATCTGTGTGAGTCAAGCCCCGTGGCTTATGGTGCAAGCTCGTGGTCTAAGCTACCTTGCACGTGCCAAATGATGAAATCATCAGATTCCCAAATGACCTCAACAGGTTCAGTCCTCTCTGTCATTCTCCAAGGTATGGTCTAGACTCCCTTCTAAATGTCCATGGACCACAGCTCTGAAAGGCCCCCCACTGTCTATGTACAAGGATGATGCCTAAACCTTGGTCTACCCAGGCATGGTTCTTACACTTTGTTCACAGGTTCCCCTTCCAGCTTCACTACGACATTGCCCTCTATGTCCAAAGTTCCGGGTGCAACAGATAGGCTCCTCTTGGCTGAAAATGCTCCAGAACCCTAGAATGCTCCCCCACTTTTTTCTATCCCTTGTGAATTTTTATACATCACAGCAGTTCAGAGTATAGATGTCCCACTTCCTTCCTGTCTCAGCTGCAAGTTAGCTATATGACCTCGTGCAAGTCATGTTTGGGTTCTCATGCACATGGGGATGTTAGCAGTACACACTTCAGCTACTTTTGGTAAATAACATGATTGGCTCATTTCATGTAAACCTCTCAGTACTGGCCAGCACATGCTCATCCTCTCATTACTGATACCTTATTGTAATAGCATTAGATACATTATAATTACATGAGCAATTAATGGATGTTTATTCAAATATTTACCTAGAATCCAATAGGAATTAAGCCTCTTGTCTTTCTAGTCAGAGCAGGGAAGCAGGAGTAGGGACTCCCAGACACAAGGGGCTCTATAGGAGCAGGAGAGAGAATGGAAGCCAATGGCCACAGCAACATGCTCCCCAGATCTTGTACATGGGTTGGAGGCTGCTCACATGTGCATGTCTCATGTATGCACATGCACCTGGACAGACACAAGTGTGGTGCAGATAGGGAGGCTGAAGAAAACTTTGAGGGTCTGGAGTATGCTGGACAGCAATTGGCTATGGTACTTTATATCTCAGGATATGGGCCAAGAAAGTTCCAAGCGACAGAGGAGATTGGTGGTGATCATGCCAAGCCAAGGACAATGTGCCACATTGTTAAGTCATCAGCACTGGTGTGAGCTGGGCTGTAGAGACAGCCTGCAGCCAAGCTTCAGTAACATCATCAGATATCTTGAGTTATAAAGGAACAGATAAAGGACCAGTTTCAACCATGGGAACTTTTGCTATGGACACAAGGATGGAGGCCCCGTCTAAGCCTCACATGAGATAACCTACGAGGCCATCTGAAGGTGATAGGAGAAAGAAAAGATGGCAAGAAGGAACTGAATCCACATACTCCATTCCAGGGAGGCCAGCTGAGCTGCCCATACTTGGTGACACCAAGGGGGAGACAAGGATGGAAGGGAGGGAAGAGAAGCCTTAGAAGAAAGAATTGCTTTCTGCCTCCACCTCTCACTTTCTAGCTGGAAACATAACTTTCCAGAGCAACAAGAGGAAAGTAAGGGACAGTAGAGCATTGATATGGTTTGCAAGTGTGGGGTCTTCACACACACACACACACACACACACACACACGCACTTACAATTAATACAGCATGCACAGCTATTTTTCTTTGTGTCTATATTTGACCTAGTATTATAATGGCTCAGGATCTGTCACACAGACCTGGATGAAAATAAATAGCTGACTGAATTAATGAATCTGCTTTTTAATTGACACTCCTCTTTATGGATCACCACTTCAACTCCACCCCTGGAAATTTCTTCAAAATAACGTGTTAAGCAAGCACTGGTCTCAGACTTTCTGGCTCTGGTCATCTGGGATAACAAGTCATTTTGTATGACTTTAAACCCTTCCTTTCAATCTCTGTTTGATTCTCCAATGAGAACTAACATCCTGTTTGGGTGAAATGACTCACCCAAAAGCAGAGAGTGATTGAATTGGCCTCTCAACAGTCCTAACTTATTTGAGCCCGTTGTTCTTTTTCAACTGAAAGGAGCTTTTGATTTTATTTAGTTTCCTGTACTTCCATTTCATGAAATGTGCCCAACAAGGCCCCATTATTAGGCCCGTCAGACCCTGCCTCATGGCAGCCTCTGTGTTATGACCCACAGCACAGCTAGCATTCCAGGGAAACCACACTGATGGGGTCAGGACTCACAGTCACAGGGAGACGTTTTCTTTCTCTCTTGCTTTTTTATTATGAAGGGTTAGCTAGGCCACTTTCATGCACATATAGGATATACTTTGAGTCTAGCTCCCCACAACCCAGCATTCCCCTTTCACCTCTTCCCTCCCTTTCCCTCAAAAGCTTTACATGAAGTTCATGTCATCAATATGTGTGTGATTTATGCATCTATAATGTTTAGGGCCCACAGATGAGAGGACACACATAGTATTTGTGTTTCTGAGACTGACTTAAGTCACTTAATATGGTTCTTTGCATTTGCACCCATTTTTCTGCAGACAACATAGCCTCATTCTTTATGACTGGAAAAAATATTCCAGTGTACACACAAGCCACATTTCTCCCTGCTGATGGGCACCTAGGTTGGTTCCATTACTTAGCTTTGAGTGCTGTGTAAAATTGGCATGCAAGTGTTTCTGTGATACACCAACTTCACTCTTTTGATTAAATATCAAGAAATGGCCACACTGAGTCATATGTTGGCTTTCTGAGGAACTGCAGACACACCCAGAAGCTGTGACTTACTGGACTGTACAGACTCTGGGTGCAGAAAAGCACTCTACATGTGAAAACATTTGCCTCCATGTGTATGCTAGGCCTTGCTTGTGCAGGCTAATGCAGATGCTCATACCCTTGGCCTACCAATGCAACACTGCAGTGTATATCAAAATGAGATTTTATCACCTTCACAGAGAAGGAGAAGCTACAAAGGAAGTAATTAACGAAAAGCCTTGTTTCACCCATCCTACTCCAGCAGATTTTCCTTCTAGTTGCCCCAGATTTTGGCTTCTATTACCGACACAGCTCTTGTTCCTTTCTCTTTCTCCTTTCTACATACTCTCCGCTCCTGGCCCCGATTTACTCCTGGAAGTGCAGCCAACAAAGACTTCCTTCGTTGTAAGAACTGGGCTTTTTAAAAAACACAGCTTCAAAATCAAGTGCTCAATGGTTGGTCTGTTGATTGACTTCAACACCATAGTCCAGCAGCCAGATGTCCTCTGTGCCACACAGAATGGATCAACTGGTTCCCCACCTGACCACAGAATGGTTATGTGCCAGAGAGTTTTATGTCAACTTGACACAAGCTAAAGTCATCTGAGAGAAGGGAGCCTCAATTAAGAAAATGACTATAAGATTGGGCTGTAGGGCATTTCTTAATTATTGATTGGTGGGAGAGGGCCCAACCCATTGTAAGTGTTGCCAGGCCTTTGCTGGTGGTCCTCAGTTCCATAAGAAAGCAGGCTAAGCAAGCTATTAAACAGTACCCATCCATGGCCGTTTCATCAGCTCCTGCCTCCAGGTTCCTGCCCTGATTGAGCTCCTGATTCCGTTTAATGCTGGACTATGATGTGGAAGTGTTAGCCAAGTTAACCCTTACCTCTCCTACTTGCTTTTGATCGTGGTGTTTCAACATAGCATTAGAAACCCTAAGACAGGTGGCAAGTACTCCACGAGTCACAAGTAGACATGTGTTACCCAAAAGCAGAACAAGGGGGACCTTTATGTCTCTTTTTCGAAGAAACAAGTCCTTTCCTTTTTAATCCTTAGAATTGAGTTGGAATTTCACCCTAACTAATGTCAACCAAATCACCACCATCAATACAAATGCATTCACCAAACCCCATGCCCTTGGAGAAAGGAACAGAAGGTGGTGGAAGAGGCCAGCAAAATTTCAGTAGACAGCAAGCAAGAGAAGTGAGGAAGCTCATCGTTAAAAGGCTGAGATGATTCAAGAAGCCAACCCGACTACTCTTGGTCATGACAGGCCCCCAAGGCTGCTGAAACTCATTACTACCTTGATAAGTTTAAACAACACACCAGAAGTCTTAAGCAGTTTACATTTAAAGAATGCTATAGACACTACTAGAAAGCACCATGATCTAATAAATACAGCAAAGTTGCAGCATATTTTTATATATACCAATGGTGTACTCTCAGAGAAAGAAATTAGGAAAACATGACATTCAAACAGCTTTTCAAAAGTGCCTGGAAATTCACGTAACCAAAGAGGTGAAAGATCTTTATAATGAAAATTTTAAGATACTGAAAAAGAAAATGGAAGAAGAAACCAGATCAGGGAAAGAACTTCAATGCTCCTAGTTTTGCAGAACTAATTTTGTGGAAATGGCTATGCTACTACAATCAATCTACAGGCTTAATATAATCCCTCTCAAAATTTTGATGTTATGTTTTACAGATCTAGAAAAACCATTCAAAAACTCAGGTGGAACCACAAAAGAACATGGGTAACCCCAGCAGATAAGTAATTGTAAGAAGTTAGGATGCAGCTGGAGGTATGATACCTAAGTGCAAATCATACTGCAGAACTACAACCTCTGGTTTGCTATCCCTACACACACACACACACACACACACACACACACAGAGAGAGAGAGAGAGAGAGAGAGAGAGAGAGAGAACCTGGTATTGGCATTAAAACTCATAGGTAGACCAGAATGACATGACACAGGATTTGGAGATAAACTGACAAAGCAATGCCACCTACTTTTGTCAAAGGAGATAAAAATCACGCCATGGACAAAGAAAGCCTAGTCAACAAATGGAGCTGGAAACTGGATATCTACCCACAGAAGAATAAGAGTACATTCATACATTTCACTTTGTATAAAAACCAATTCAAAAATGGATCAAAGACCTTAATGAAAAAAAACTGAAACACTGAAAGTGTGAGAGGAATACACAGTGAAGACATCTTGCGATAGTGCTGGTGGCAGGGACTTTCGACACGGCACTTCAGTGGTGCAGGGATCAGCCCCAGGTATGAGCAGATAGAACTCCACAGAGTTAGGACGTTTCTGCACAGCAAAGGAAACCACCAGCAGGGCACAGACAGGAAGAAGAGCTCTCACCAGCCACACTTGTGACCAGAGACTAATGTCCAGGATTTACCACTGTAGAAATTAAATGCCAAGGCAATAGAACCTCCTGTCAACAGTTGAATGAATGAAAGGGTCCATTTCCAACAAGAAACAAATGGCCAACGACTGCTCTTAACTGTCCAGCATCCCTACCCATCATGCAAATGCAAATTAGAACTGCTTTGAGGCACTCCCTCACCCCAGTCAGACGGTCATCCCCAAGAAATCTGAGCATGGGGATGTTAGGGAGGAGGTGGGGAAAGAGTACCCCTATTCATGTCCAGGGTGCTGTGTGTTAGTACAGCCATTGTGGGAATCAGCCTGGGGGTACAAGAAAGAGAGGAGAGAGAGGAAGAAGGAAGGAAGGAAGGAAGGAAGGAAGGAAGGAAGGAAGGAAAAATAAAAGAAAGGTACAACTTCCACAGGACCCAGTCATTCCACTCCAGGAAATAAACTGGGAGCCTTCCCTAGAGATAACTGAACATTCATGTGTGTTGCTATTCTATTTATGATAAGAAAGAAATGGAAGTAACGTACACGTCTATCAACAGATGAACAGATAATGAAAGTTCGCTACATGTACACAAGATAGTCTGTGACACATCCATAAAGAAAATGAAATTATGACGCTTTCAGGAAAAATGGGGAGGTTTATAATCTATAATATTAATGGAAGTGATCCAAATGGGGAAAAAGCCCTGCATGTTCCCCCATGTGTGGATGCTAGCCTGTCATGTGTATATGTAAACAGCAGTAAGTGTGGCTGGGTAGAGTGTAACATATAGAAAGAAGGCTAGACAGGGAACTGTCTTGGCTGAAGAGGAGGGGCAGAGTGTAGCGAAAGGACCCAGGAGCTGTGAGAGGTGACACAAAGCTGGTCTGGCTTTCAGCTTTAACTGTCTCATGGTTGTTTCATTTTTGTGTGGTAGAAGAGTCCATAAAATGTCACTAACAGTGCAAGTGCAAAGTGACAGCTAATGCTCCACAGCTTCGGAACAGTCCTTCTAACTGAACCAACGTTCACTAAGGTGCACGGTTTGAGACTGGACAAGTGTTTGTACGGCTGATACCTTCATCTTGCCATGTGATACTTTTATTTATGTGTTCAATATAATGATGACTTTTAGAAAAGAAAAAAGTTCAAAACGAATCATACAGGCTAAAATCAGTGTGCCATGTCCTCAGTCTATGCTCGCCTGCTCAAGCTGTTGAAGGTCCTGCATCTCTCAGCTCTGATCCCTGCCTCCAAAGTCCATCACTCAGCCTCTGCTTCCATGCTCACACCTCCTCCTGTCTCCCCTTGGTAAGGATGAGCTGCTGTACTCCCAAAGACTCCAGCTTGACTCTGTCAGTCTGTGCTGTGCAGCATGCTACAGTCAGTCACAAAGTTCAGAGTCTATTGTGTAGACATTTGGGGATTTAAAAATCCCTAACATCTGGTGCTAGAGAGATGGTTCAGAGCTTAAGAGTACAGAGGTCCTGAGTTCAATTCCCAGCAACCACATGGTGGTTCACAACCATCTGTAATGGGATCCGATGCCCTCTTCTGGTGTGTCTGACATACATTAAAAAAAAATCCCTAAGTTATGTTTGTTTACACAGTTGAGGGTTGCAAAAGAACATTCAGCAAATTTCAGCAGAAATATTATCTGAAATATAAAGAAATCTAAAGTATAAAATTGGAGGGATAGAACTTGGCACACATACATCGAAGAACGGAGATCATTCGAGATTAGCAGGCACACAACACTAATAAAGATTTAAGGTTTCATTTAAGGAAAGAACTACAAATACCTTTATGTTATTGAAGTCATTTTTGATCACTTAAACTTCTACATAAAAATGGAATTTTTATCAGTTAATTAAATTTATACTTCTGTTTGTGGAGTCAGTGTCCCTGCTGACAGGAGAGTGGCAATACTTGTCAGGTGTGGAGGCAGGCCCCTAGGAGCAGCTGGCTCCATCCGTAGGGATCCCTGGGCCACAGCAATGACAGCACTGAGACATACAGTGATGGGAACACATCCACATTGTTTGATACACAAACAATGCACCACAGAGCCTCTCCCTAAGTCTTCCTGACAGCAGGGCGCGTCTTGAGAAGTTGCTCTTAAATCACTTTCATCAGCTGTGATATTTCTGTGCTCTGTGCCCTGGCACATGTCTCTTCCTGAGGCTTCCAGTCAAATATTTTCAGAATGCTCCAATGAGCCTGTGTTAAATATTCCTGACACAAGGTTCCCTCTCTACCCACTAGGAACAGACTATTGAACAGAGACAGGACTCTTAAACAGGCTATTTCAGGAGACTGAGCTCTGCTGGGAGCATAGGACATAACCTGAGAGGGAGTCCTGACTGGTTTGTCTGCCCCTGTGTCTTCTGGTCACCATACTGTGGCAATGGGGGACAGTGAGATCTATTTTTAACAAATTTCTCCATATTTCTTTTCTAATCTAGCACTCATTTGTTTATGGATTTTCTTGATTTTTATTATTACAAGTACTTATTATTTGTAATAATAAATTATTATTCATTCTGTAACTGTTCCTATGTGTATATATATATGTATTTATGTGTCTGTGTATCTATGTATATTTGTGTATATATATATGTATTATGTATAGGTGTATATGTATTGTATATGTTTTGTGCATATGTATTTGTGTATAGGTGTATATGGGTGTGTCCATGTGTATGTGTGTATGTGTATGTGTCCATTAGTGTGTATTTATGTATGATGCATGTATATATGCATGGGTGTATGTGTATACTTTTGTTTGTGTGGATGCACATATGTTCATGTGTGGGTCATGTTGTGTACATGTGTGTTTAGGATAGGGGTGGACATCAGGTGTTGTTTTCAATCTGTGCATTTCAGGATTTCTTAACAACCTGAAGCTCACCCATTGGCTAGGCTGGCTGGCTGATGAGCTGCAGGGATCCTCCTGCCTCTGATCCCCAGAGCTGCAGATACAGATGTCCAGCACTGTGCCTGGTATTTTTGGTATTTTGGGCTCGGAAGATCCAAACTTGTGTCTTCATGTGCAACAATCACTATCATTGCTCCATCAAAGCAATCTCACATGTAGGAGTGGGACACTCAATCGCAATTTCCTGCATTGAAAGAAGTGTCACCTGTGATTGGACAAATTCCATCCCTGTGAGAACAGAAAAGCATGGTAGCTCAGGTTGTGATTAACACCCCTTAGTGTAAACTATGCAGAAAGGAAAAAGATTCAGCTGACTTTTGTCTGAAGAGGACGGACACTGCCGTGTACACACAATTTCCCTCCAGCTTCTCATTTTCTGATTCTTACAGAAGGCTTTCAATGAGATAAACATCTGTATGCCTCCTCCTTATCAAATTGAATTTTTGAAAGGCAGAAATTATTTCTGCTACAAATTGCCCAAGCTAGACACCACTCTGTATTTGTCAAATGGCCATTAAGATCCTGACTCAGCTCATGTGTCTTGGGCCCTACCGCAGGCCTTCCAGATTGCACAGCTGCCTAGGGCTTTGGACAGCAAGCCCATCTCCTGTTCTGCTAGTCCTGGCAGGTCGAAGTCAAAACGTCAAGCTTGGCATTCTAAAGGAAATGAATCTTAACAGTGGGAGTTGGGAACAGTTGAAGTGTGTCTTCATCCACATTTTAGTCTCAAAATTGCAATGTTGTAGTAAGCATTAAGGGTTGCCAGAGAAGCGAAGCCTGCTGGGAGAGCTAAATAGACATGTTAACTTTTTCATTTACTTGAAAATAACATCTAGATGTATTGTACTGCTTCTGTAAGTAAAGCTGAAAATATCAAAAAGACGGGGGAAATACTGGCAAGAACTGCTGATGACAGTGGCCTTAGGGATGCGGACACACACAAAACTTGCTCCCTTGTGCTGGAACAGAAGGAAAAAGAAGCTGGAACTCATCTAAGCCAATTCAGTCTCAATTTATTACAAATAAATCACGACCAGGACAAATCTGAGAAAAGTTTATTACTCTGAATTCCTGTCTTGCCTCACAGACATTTAAAATGTCTACTAGCTTGAAGGAAATGGCAGATAACCCACATAAGTATGGACTCCCTACCACAGCTAATTCCTCTACGTATGATGATGGCTGAGTCACTGGAGCAGGTAATTAAAACTGGCGGGCTGCTGACTTGGTAGGGTTTTGCAGTTCCTGGGACTCCTGCCTGTGGGTGAGAGGAGCTCCTTAGATCACCAGAATAGGCTTCCTCATCACAGCCAGGAGGCCCAGGCACCCTACTCTGTGGCCAGGCCTGAAATCCTCAGCCTTTCACCAGAGCTAGCAAGGATAAGAAAAAGAATCAGAACGAAGGCAGGACACCAAACATGTCAATCAGAGCAGATCAGTCTTCTCTTGCTGTCTGGATTCTGTTCTGTGGGAATCTAAGTGTGTCCCTCTCTTGCTGTCCATCCCATTAGACCACAGTCCCACAGCTTATCTTCTTTATTATGAAATTCCCAACTCAAAATACAGCACACAGTATTGAACACATCAGTAAATACTTTCTGAAAGTGGAAATGAATGCACAGAGTCCATTTTCCTCTCTATAGCCAGCAACAGGGAAAGGCAGAAAGCGGAATAGCTCAGAAGGTGTTAAGAAGCCCAGCAAGGCCTACTTAGTAGGCAGTGCAGACTCTTATTTCAAAACAAAGGCTCTTGAAAGAAGAACTTTCACATTTTAGAATGTTAAAGTTGGGGGCTGGAGAGATGGCTCAGCGGTTAAGAGCACTGACTGCTCTTCCAGAGGTCCTGAGTTCAATTCTATCTGTAATGGGATCCGATGCACTCTTCTGGTGTGTGTGAAGACAGCTACAGTGAACTCATATACATAAGATAAATAAATAATTTTAAAAAAACTTAAAAAAAGAATGTTAAAGTTGAAATAATGTGGTGATAAAATAACAAAAAGGTAAGCTGTATTTTGTGTCCAAGGCATGGTCCTCAGATCTGTAGGAAGAGACAGCTCCCCTGAGAACAGGTAGGACTCCAGCACAGGTACAAGCCAACTGAATAAACAGGTGAATGTTGCTCTTAGGATATAGACAGCTCTGGATAGCCAAGCCTAAGGCTGACAGTGTGGAGCTCTCAAGAAGGGAGCTGCCAGGCAATATGGGAGTTTAGAATTTACTCAGAAGGAAATGAAAAGCAGGAATCAACACACACTCATGCACGCACTCACACACATGCATACACGCACACACAGACACACATACATGCAAACATGCATGAGCACACACGCACGCACACACAGAAAGACAGAGAGAGAGAGAGAGAGAGAAAGAGAGAGAGAGAGAGAGAGAGTGTCCTGGCCCACAAAGCCTTCTTGAATGAAGCATACATACTTAAAAGTAGCCTCGAGAAGAGCAAGGCAAAGCAGGACATCAAGATGCTCTCCAAATCTTTGGGCCATAGGGGGAGGGGGAGTGTTGTGGATGGCTCTGTGCTGCCTGTATTTTGATGCTAATTCCATTGGTTGAGACAAGGAGCAGGTCACATACTCAGGTGACTTATGAACCAATCCCCTAATGAATAAAGGAGCCAATCACTGAGTGAGTAGGAGGGACTTCTGGGTTGGATAGGGGAAGAGAGGAGGAGGTGAGAGAGTGGGCCCTTTTTGGAACAGGGACAGCATAAGGGAAAGATGTAGCTGCTAGAGTTTCCCAGTACCACGGCAGATCCGCAAGGATTCGTCATAGGAGGAATCAGATTTTAATAAGGCTTGCAAGATTAGGTTTTAGTTGTTGTGCCCATAGATTGAGTTACTATTGTTTCTGAGCTACGTTTATGTGGTGTTTTTCTTCTCGTGGCAGCGTGTCTGGGTTCAAGAGAGAAAGGTGCAGCAGCAAAGCATGGGCTTGACTGATGTGCACCCATAAGGCTGTGGGGGATTTGAAGCATGGGGCTGGCATGGTAGCGACCTGACAGTGGGAATTTAGCAAGCTGGGTGGAGAGATTTTGTAGCACTGAGTCAGAGCCTCCATGGCTGGCCAGGCCATCAGGGCAGAGTGTTGCTGGTACAAGCACAGGAACATGCCAGTTCCTTTTTTATTATTTCCCAAAACAGGTGAGGAGGGGTGAGGGAGAAGGGAGGGTGCTAGAGCCATGAGTGACAGCACTGAGGGTTGTGGAGGTGACAGTGAGAGTTAACTGTAGACTCACGACAGCAAGACCCTTAGAGGTACCTGCCAATGAAGAGCAGCCAATGGCTCTTCTTTCCGAATGTGACATTTTTGAACAGTTATAATACTGAGCCCAGACTGCAGAGCATCATTGGGAAGGAAAGGACATTTGGGAGTGAAATACATTGAAATGAAAATTAAAGAAAAAGAGAGAGAGTCCAGGTGATTTGTTATTCTCTTGTAAATAAAGGCCAAAAAAAAAAATTTGACAAAATGAACAATGGCTACAGAGAAGGTGGTGGGTGTGGTGCTGGACAGAGATGCAAGCATCATGTCTCCAGACTCCAGGTGAGCACTGAGCATCACTCATGAGATAACAGTGGGCTCCATTCCATGGAGCCGCAGCCTAACTCATGAGAAGAAAGCACACACTGCAACTCGATCGCCCCTCATACCACACTCAGTCCCTGGGCTAAGAGGGCATGTGCTCATTTGACTTAGGAGGGCGGATCAAAAGCAATTCCAAGCTTGTTTTTTTATTTCCTCGAGATTGGTTCACAGTTCCAGATGCCACAGACTCCCCACCCCATAACGGACAAGGTGACCTATATGTACACATAAAAAAGACTTGCGCATTCATAAACAAGTGGTGCTAATTATCAGAACTGTTTTAATTAATTTAATTTGTAACAGCTGGCCTGCTCTTGGCTGTCTGCCCGAAGGGCCTACCATTCCCTGAACTGGTTGAGACTGGAAAACTTTTGTTTTCTTTTTATTGTTGTCCTGACAGTGTAGGTGAGGGGTAGTAAGCCCATGAGTGAATGTTTTCCTTAATCAGAACCCCACCCCCCAATCCAAGAGTTCTGCTTTGGAAAGTTTGAAGACTCTTTGCCAAAGCTATCTGGTGTGACTGTGGTCTTCACTGCCCCAGCATCTGGGAAAGGCCAAGGGTTTGTTACCCTTGAAAAAATAGACTCAATGTTCCATAATAGCTGCTTTGAGCAAGAATGTGAGTGTCTGTAGCAAAGTGGGGATTAAGGAGCTAAGGCAAGGGTACAGCTTTTAGACTCTGCCACGCTTCTTACACACATGGATGGACAGTGAAATTTAGATAGCAAACTCCACACCCATAGTTAAATGCTGCAAGAGAGTAGTGTGCAGGTCTGACCAAGCTCTCCATATACATGTGGAGGCCTCAGAGCCACACAGCATGGGCAATGTGTAAGAGGCAGCAGGGGAGGGTAGCGGCCACCAGGCTTGAGGACAGGAGCATGCAGTCGGGTCACAGAAGAAGGACATCTGAGACAACAGGTCTGAAAGGCCACCCGAACCTGAAGCTCTCCACTTCCTGTCAAGCACAAATCCTATCACTGCGGAAAGCCTATGGGAACAGAACTCAGACTGGGCCAAAGGAGGAAAGGAGAGAGGATACCCATCCAAAATGATGGCAGTCGAGGGAGAAGGCTTAGTGTAGGAATACAAAGCTAAAAAGACAAACATGTAGAAGCAGTGGGAGGGCGGCCATGGGCGTAGAAAGCTGGGAAGCTATCTTGTTCAATCCTCTCCTTGTCAGCAAAGCATTGGTATCAAAACCTCTATGAGATGGTCATGAGAAAAGACCAAAGTGCAAGAGGATGGTGGTGTCCACAGAGACAGCAGAAGCAGGCCATGGCGAGGAAATCCTAGGCCAGTGTCTCAAAGCAAGGTGACTTTTAAAAGAGGGAAGAGATTTAAAAATGTCCCCAGAGTAGAACTCACAGAAGAATCCACGGACAAAAGTAAAGAGGGGGGAAAATAAACAGAAATAAAGGGAGAGAATGGAAATGTTGCCTAGGAAGGAGCATGACAAGGAGTTATCACACAGTACTAGCTAAAAAGGAAAAGGGAAATGAAACAGTAGGTTTCGATTGTCCAAAATTAGGAGATTTGAAAAGGGATTTTCGATAAAGTGACAAAGAGAAAAAAAATTCAACACACATAAATGCCCCCGTGTTAACAGAACAACTAAAGCACGGCAGTTTAAGAATATATCCCTCAAAAGGGCAGAAACACTCAAAGCTACATAGTAAAGGGAAGATTATACCCTCAGAAACGTAACAGAACACAAATTACCACTGGCCCATACTTTAATGAATCTACTGGGTCTTCGCTAAAAATAAAGTTCAGGCAAAATTACAGATCATTTAAAATTATTGTTTTATAATAATATTTTTATAATAATATTATCTAGGATATTTTCAAAAATAGTTTTGAACTCTTAAGGGGTAACTTATGTTCCAGAATATCAGTCTCATGAAGACTTCTTGAGAATTCTGCTAGAAACGGGATTTACGTAAGCAACATCTCTGGAGAGGCATGCCACAGGACTGATGACAGAGACCAGGTACAGATGCAAAATTCTATCCACAGACGTGCTTCTAAAACAGCGGTCTAATAGAATATGCAGATGTGATGCATGGAAACTGAGTCTGAGAGTTCCTTTATACATAAAGTATGCTATCATAGAAACAGAGGCAAGCAGATCTTTTTAAAAAGATTTATTTTAAAGTGTGTGTGTGTGTGTGTGTGTGCCTGTGTGTACCTGTGTGCGGGTATTCACATGTGAGTGTTGACGGCCATGGAGGGTAGAAGTGTCAGATCCCCGGAGCTGGAAGTATAGGTGACTGTGAGCTGCCAGACACGGGTGCTGGGATAGAACTCGTGTCCTTGCACATGCAGCTAACTGCTGATCTTTATGTCTAGCGCTGCAGAGGTTTTAAACGTATGACAGCAAATAAATGCGTAAGTAAACTCTTACTGATGTTTGTCGGTTAACATGAAGAGAAAGGAACTTGAATACAGGATGATCAAGTCTCCCCTCGATTACACACCATTCTCTGCTTCAGCATCTCCGTTTCTGCATCTGTCTGCATCTGTCTGTTTCAATCAGGCCTCCATTGACACCTACAACTACCTAAATGCAAAGCTTCTCTTTAAAAGATTTAATATTTGTCTGCTTTAGTTTTTTAAGCTCAAGCAGAACAGATGAAAGGTGTGCTTTTTACATAGGAGAGACAAACATAGAAACATTAACAGCAAATACGAGTTAATGGAGCCTTGAAGAGATCTGGTGATTTCTCCAAGACAGAGCACGAGGACCTACACTGTAATCAATTCCTTGAACCTATGGACTTAGTAAATGATGGAGGTTGCTTAGTAACTATTCAAGCACAAAATAGGAACATGGTGAAAATTTAATTATAAGTGCTGCCCCCCCAAATTTCTTTCCTATGGAACTGTAATAGATATATTTCTCTGGTTCATATCCATCATTATGTATAAATTTTACATGTATAATTATGTATAGAATAGCTTAATCTTAGCTTGTGATCAATTTATACTTATATAAATGATTGGTCTTATTTCATAGTTAATTCAACTAATGGGCTTGATAAAGTTGAGCCAGGGGAAAATTAAGTGGAAGTAACCAAAGAAAAGCAGCAGCTCTCAGCTGAGTGGGACTATCATGATAAAAATTTAATATATTTTAGAATAAAGTATATTTTCTGGCTCCATTTTTATGTAAGGTAATACATTATACATGAAATACATTTTGACCTGATCTCCTGGAATTTATAAAACACTATCCCAATATTTGAGTTTAGTAGATGAGAAAAGACACCTGAATAGATTTAAAAAAATTTTCCTTATCCAATGTATATAAAGATACTAGGATTTACAAGAATCTTCAATTTCAATATATTTAAACACCTACATTTTACATTTGTTGAAATACAACTGAATTGCAAGCATACAATGTTCACTGACGTACAAGCCTGCTATTCTAGCTATGAGCACGGAAATGTTCTGACCCTCATTTCTCCTGTCTGACATACCAGGGAAAAGCCAGTAGCTCCGTTGGGTAGTGTGTTTGGTCGAGACCTCACATCTATCTTTGCAACCACTACTCAATACAAAGCAACCAAAAAAGTGTTTTCAAAAATTCCTCAAAACCATGATTACCAAAATACCTGCAGCCCTATAAATAGGTCTGTCAATAAGGCAGAGGGAGCTGAGGACAGACTCAGAACTGAAGACTGACTTCTTTTTAGAGTTTTGTATCAGCAAATACTCAGTGTAAAAACCTTTCTCTCTCTCTGTCTCTCTCTCTCTCTCTGTCTCTGTCTCTCTCTCTCTCTCTCTCACTATTTTTCTCTTCATTTATTTATTATGCATTCTGGGAGCCGACTCTCAGACACCACTCATGCTTAGTGAATGCTCTACGACTGAACTCACAGCCAAGTAATGTCTGCTGTCTATAGATTACTTAGTAAGGGAGAGAGAGAGAGAGAGAGAGAGAGAGAGAGAGAGAGAGA
>JADRCH010000244.1:2793703-2846584 GCA_019843965.1 Rhynchomys soricoides
TCTATCTATCTATCCATATCTCTGCATCTCTGGATCTATCTATCATCTATCTATCAATCTACCCATCTATCTCAAGACGTTTTCATCTTATTGTTCAAGCAGAGCTGACATTTAAACAAAGTTTTCTTTTATGTCTGTTTACTTTTTTATTTGTATATGTATATGGGCATATATGCCAAAGCCCATGTGTGGAGGTCAGAGGATAACTTGTATGGGTCAGCCCTCTACTTATACCCACCATGTGGGTTCTGGGGTATGAACTAAGTTCATCAAGCTTGGTAGCAAGCACCTTTAGCAGCTGAGCGGTTCCTAAAGCTGTTATTTTTAATGCTATGTGAGGAAATGGACTGAGGAGACAGGTCAGTGAGTACAGGAGAAAGCCATGTTGGAGAGTATAAAAGTAGGATCTCACAGTTGTGTGAGCAGGGCCCCACAGTTAGCAGACAGTGGATTTTGTATTTAGGGTTCATAGATACCAAGCCCATGCTTTCCTCTGCCCCAGCTACCACTATGTATCACTGAACCAACAAACAGCCATTTTCATCTGGGAGTAGCTTTTATTCCATTATTTTCATCTGGGAGTAGCATTTTATTCCAGGTCTACACTAGGTGGTCATCCACACCACGTCATGGTGAATACCCTTTATATTTGGGGCTGCATTTGTGCCCACACATATTACAAGACAATTCAATAGAAACCATAACTTTAAAACCTTTCCATATGTTCATTTGGGCAAATAAAATGTAACCATGGCTTAAATTACAGTAAGTTATAATTTAGGACCAGTGAACTCTGAAATGGACCCCATATGGGTATTACTTTTTAAGCATGAGTTAACTACAGTAGGAATGATTAGCCAACTACTAAGCGAGTCCAAGTGGAAGGAGCCGGCACGGTGCAGCCACATGGACCTAATGTAAATCATGGTTCTGCTTTTCTTACTGGGGGGAAATTACTTAATCATTGTAAGCTTCAGTCATTTCATCTGTAAGAGTGGAGGGCTCAGTGATACATTAAAAATAACCACAAGGACGAAGGCTCATGTGGGTAAGGTGGCCAACCTCATGGCAGCTAGAAAGGCCAACAACTCAAAGAACAGGCGCTATTATTGTTGCTAGTGCTGATGTTAGGGTAGACTCTACTCTTGAAACTCAGATTCCATTGCTAATCAGCAGAAGTTGTTCTCAAAGAAAATGGGCATAGTTAAAGTAATTGCAACCTGGAAACAAAGACAGAAAGAGGAAAGAGAAAAATATGAGCTGAAAACAAACATGGTGATGTAGAAGTAGACAGAGGGGAAGGGATCACATCCGACACATTCCTTCTCTTCCACCTCCTCCTGTCTACACTTAACCAGCCCCTTTGAGCTCATCTTATTTGATTCTGTTCTTGTGCCACAGACTCAATTGGCTGCTCCCTTCATTGCTAATGTTTGTAAGGAGTAGTTCAGATGCATTTGGAATTATGCAAATGAATCACCGAAGCGTCCTGTTGTGCTCTTTCCCCACAGAATCTGGGTTTGCTTATTAATCATGAAGAGGTAATTATTCACTTCCACACAAAAATTTGTTCTCTTCCTTTTTTTTTTTTTCTGGCAGCATGGGCCCAGCCAGGCAACCTGGGACCATGGGACTGTTTCCCTACTATAAGAAAAATAACAACGTAAACAAGGTAATCAGTGCCAGTTGGCTTTAGATTACTGCACTGGAGTAGCAGGTGGCGAGAATGGAGAAAATTAGGGTGCACAGCCCTCCTACGATGCTCCAGATCTGTCCTGACAGGCAGGAAGGAGGGTCCAACAGGGAGAACTCTTTTCAGCTTTAAGAGAAGCCAGAGACTTGGCTATAAAAACTCTCAAGTGGTAGGTGTCTTCAAATATTTGCCTGGGCATGCTAAATATATCTGAGAGTTGGATCTAGCCTTTTGGCCTTCTGGTCTCCATGAACCCCACTGTAGTCAGGACAGTTACTACCAGGGAGGCCTCCCTTGTATGTAGACTGATGATAGGAAAATGCTTTCATAGGAGAGAACGAGGGAGAAGAGAGGAACCAAATAGTCATTTTTAGTCTTTGGATAACTCACAGTAAATATGCTCTCTATTCATTTGTCAATAAACAGAACATGCCCCAGCTACACAACCAAACTATTTCTACAAAATACAGGTGTTTCTCTCTCATAGACTAACTTCGTCTTTCAGAGAAGGAAGACTTTGAATGTCTAGTGTGATCCAGGTATCATGGACTACACAAAGACAGCCGAGATACAACAGAACTATTTTGATCATTTCTGTCCATTTGTCTTTTTATACCCAAAGAAAAGGTATTTTAAGAATCACTGTCACTTGTTTCAAATAATTTTTTATTTACCCCTGTCTTTCCTTCAATACTTGGCATTAGAAAGGCTTTGAAGGTCAGAGAGAGGAAGGCTTTAATGGTAACAGATGTATTCTGATAGTCAAGAATTTTTAACTGAAAAGCTTTGCCCAGCAGCAAACAGATGCTGTGATGGACAGCAGCTGGACTGGGTTCCCAGTCTCTATGCATCTATCTGACATAAGCATTCGTCTATTATCAAGTAGCTAGGCCTTGGGAGTATAATATACATCTGCTGAGGTGACTTTTTAATTAAAAATTTCTAACATTCTTTCTTTCAGATAAACACAATATTTTGATGTCATTCTGAAATATTTGCCTTTATTCAGCTAGGGCAGATTCCTCATTAAATGCTTTTGATATTTTTAATAATACAGCCTGGGTTATTTTATTCCATTTACAACTTACTGCAGTGATTAAAGCAGGTTGCCTAACTCTCTTTAAGCACATTATTTTATGCATAATAGGGTAATTACATTAAATGAGTACGCTATCAGTGGACTTCTTGGATGAGTGAATTTTCTTGGGCTAAACAAATGCCAGAGTGTATATTACACTGTTCTGTCTTGGCACATTAGGCTAGAATTTAATTACGTTGAGTAAAAAGTTATAACACAATCTCACCATGTAACTTTTCTGTATTTTCTTGTGTAAGTGAATGCTGTCCTGCTTAACCACTCACCCCCATAAACAAGAGCACATAATTAAATCAAATTCTACCAAGAGTTAGATCTACTGCAGATAATTTCCGGAAGAAGCAATTGTAGCCTTCGAATAGAGGGAGGAGGATCCCAGTCTTAGAGAAGCTGAGTGTTTGAGAGGGCAAGGAAATCTGTGTCTTCCTCGAAGTTTCGTACACAGAACACTGCTCCTGTTCTTGGTTTGGTCTCATTGCTCTCGAACCTGCTGGTTCTGCTTTGTCTATGGGATTTTGCTTCTATATTATATTAATTTTCCCCCTGACTCATCATGGTGAGCATTTATGTACTATCCTGTTTGTACCAAGGTCTTAGAAATGTCTAAACACAGAGGCATTGAGTGGAGTGGAGAGAGCAGGTGTCCTGAATTCTGCAGCTGTGGCTTCTGGTGCCAGCCAGAAGCATCATTCTTAGGCTCTTTAAAGATTTAGTTTTGCTCACCACTCTCCTCATGAAGGCCCATTTTCTTCTCATTCAGTTTCATGGATTTTTGGACAAAGCCTAAAGCATGTTCCTGTGCAGTGAACATATGTATATTCAAGAGTTTCCAGCTATGGAGACTCAGTTCTCCAGGGATGCTGAGGTCTTTTCCAGCTCTGGAATGCATTAGGTACTCTTGGCTAAGCAGTACCTTCCTAGGATGTGGCAGAAATGGAGACACCCAGAGTTTGCTGATTCCTGGCTGCTCTGAGGCCATGGGCCCCAGATGCACTCCAGAAACCTGGCTCCTGCATTCTGTCTCAGCAGTCACCTGCTGGGATTCTGAGTAAGCCCTGTTTTCCTTCCCAAAGCAGCCCCTCTCCAAGCACAGATCAGGCACTGGTATCATCAGTATCTAACAAGGAGCCTGGAGTGCAGAAGTGTCTACCATAAAATGTACGGGAATTGCACAGTGATAAAAAGTCATTACCATGCAAATGACCACTTCTTGAGTTCTTTACATCTGCAATCACTTGCCTGCAGTCCCCGGTGCCCTCATATTGCAGCTAAAGAAAGAGACGATATACTCCAGGTCACATCAAGAACACAGCAAAACCAAACTTAAGTACAGGTTGACTTCAAAAAAGCAAAACATCTTGGAGCAAGGATGCCCTGCAGCCTCCCGTTTGGAGACAAGGCTTCTGTCTCCAGGGTCCTTCTGGATTATGTGGTGTGGGAGAGGAATGGAGATGCCTAGTCTCCATTGGTAGCCTCAAAGGACGCCTCTTACAACAACAGGAAGGACATAGAAAGAGTTGAACCCCATGGACTCACAAGTGGAACCCTGGATAAGGTAGCTTACCCCAATGACAGTCTACCCCAGGCATGACCCCAGGGATGGGTAGAACATGATCCCACTTAGAGATGTTGGAACAGACCTGAGAAGAAAGAAAATTAACCTAGACAAGGTGGGTATGACTTAAATTATTTGGCTCACTTTTGCATCAGACATTGACACAGGATCTTGATTATCACTCTAAAGAAAATGTAGCTTGAGATTCATTCTCTTGATGTCCATGTAAAAGGAGTGCAGCCAGAGGACATCGCGAGAGAACCTAGTTTCAGGTTTCTAGTAAAATTCTGAGTTGTAAAATTATAACCATTGTAGGCGATAGTGTTTATAATTATGCCTTATAGTTAATGCTCCCAAGTCATGCTTTAGGTTCACACCTCAGTCTGCAGCTTTCTAAATGAAAGATTTCATACTAAAGATGGCAAAATACCAGGGGCAGGTCATGAATCACTAGAATTAATGATATTCCACTACGAAAATTTGAAAGGCTAAGGTTAAAGTAAACCTCACAAGGAAATTAGTCATATCTGGTGGATTACACTTTGCATTGGAAAAGTAGGCTTCATATGGTAAACACAGTTTGTATAATTAAAATGCTAATCCTCTCTAAGAATGTAATTTTTAGTGTTTGTCACTAAAATGTTATTGAACTATGGGACGATAGAAGGCCAAGCCAATTTTATTCTGAATAATCTCCATTGTGTTTAATCTAATTTAAGTGGCCTGGCAGACTGAAAAGGTAGTGGATGGTGAACACTATTCTGAGCTAAAGCTTCAGCATACATGTGTGTAACACCGTTTGTAATGACAACAGTCCTGCAAAGTCTGAGCTATGGTGCCAGGAAGCGGGTAGGGTCATGGGCAGATGGGACATTGAGGATATGAGAATCTGAGGGCAGATGAGACATATTTCATTCACACAGACCTCTAGGGAGGCAAGCTGACACTGGTAGGCACAGACCAGCACACATGGACCATACATAGATAGGCACAGACACCTATATAGACCAGCATATAGCTGCACACAAGGTGGCACACAGGACTTTCGAAAGGCACATATAGACAGGCTGGCCAAGGCTAAGTTAAGACACTGGCCTCTGACTTGGAGTCTATAATATCTATAGAACCACATAAAAACAACATTCTGCCAGGAATGTGCTATGTAGCAGATTGCATGGCTATTGACTTTGGGGTTTGAAGACTTTTAGTGTCAGCCATTTTGTGCTGACATAGGCTCCTGGATGTTCAGCATTGTCCATTTTGGTCCATGATGGGCACCCATAAAAACACAAACACACTATCTAAACATAAACTGGCCCTTAAGGGCCCCTGTTACTGACAGGTACCTAAACCACAGGCCAACAAGCAGCCTGCCTGAACAGGGCTTGCTTAAAAGTACGCACCAAAGGAACGAAGGCAGGCTACAGGAACTGTCCATTGTCACACATTCAATAAGCATCAGGGCTGTGGTTCATATCTGAACCTGAACCTATCAGTTCTCAGGAGGGACATATAAACTTGGCTGTTTCCTGCTGATAAAGAAGGGCCTCACATCAACCTTTCAAGTTCTTTTTACTTATATTTATGTCTAGATGTCTCCAGGAGAGTATTTTCTGGTGTTCCAATTATTTCAGTATTTCGAGTCCAAGTGGTTTGGGGCTTATTTAACAATAATTAAAATGCCATATTTTATAATATTCTCGCCAATAAAAACAGGTGTCTAAAAGAGAGTTGGACTGACCTTTATTGTCTATAAGTGGGGAAACTTATTGTCTGGGTGTGGGAGAGAGAAGGCTGGTATCTCTTGGTGTCCCCATATCCTGTAGGGGACCTAGAAGGACAGCTGGTGGTTCCTATGCCTTGAAACATCCAGTAGAGGCTCTTAGAGTTACATTACCAGATTCTCTATGTGGGTCCTCCTGAACAAATCGAGTCTAAATGACATTAGTGTCCTGAATGTACAGAACATATAATTAACCGTTTTAATGCAACTATGGGCAGAGGGAACCTTCCTAACATGGCTCTTGCAGGTGACGTATAGAAAGTAAAGCTTTCCAGATTTAATTAGTAATCCTAACAAAAGGAGTTTGCACCTGCAAGATGAGAGAGAGAGAGAGAGAGAGAGAGAGAGAGAGAGAGAGAGAGAGACTTCATTGGCTTCTGTGGCTGAGAATGTAGCTAGGTGGTACCTTCCTCCCACTCAGTCAGTACCCACATCTGTTACTTAAGGACTGGGATGGTCTTATTTTATAAATTTTCATTCCAAGTGTCTAAGTGCGAGTGAAGCAATCCAATCGTCGCTGGTCTCACTCTAAAAAGGACAAATGTAAAAAAATAAACCATACTTTGTCTCTCTTGCTGTTTCATTAGCATATGTCAGACACATTCTGACAATCCAATTATAGTGAGCAAAACATATCTCAGGGCAAACAAATCCGTAGCTTTTTTTTTTTTTTTTTGGTAACTTTATGTAGATTTGCTCTCTATTTTGTTGAAATTAAAATTGAACATGACATATTTTCTGAAAGAAGTAAGAAATGGGTCCCTGTATGTGAACGTCAGGTTTCATCTTTATCAAATCAAGTTTGCAAATCATGTTCATTCTGTCGAGCACCCCAAATTACAAAGGCCTCAGACTCTAACTGACTTTTGCTGAACATGACGGAATAATTAGAATGCTGTTGCTTCCTGTAGAAAATCTACACACTGGGCAGTTACTGAGAGAGGCCACACATCTCTCCCTGGAGAGAAAGACCACCCAGGATTTTTGCTACCACCTCCGTGTGGATGAGTTTTAAATAAACAACCTGACCCTCAGCAATACGCTCCTCAATTATTTTTTAAGCTCTAGTTATATGACTAATGTGTGCCCTTGGCTGGAAGAAAATCTTTTAAAGAAGGAATAGGAAGATCTGTAGAACTGCTACCAGGAGTTGAGACAATCATTGCAAACACTCAGGTATGTGTGTCTCATTTATATATTTTCCAAGGTCCAAATTCTTACTGTGTACAGAATTTCAACATTCTATTTTTAAAATGTGGCATATATACTTTATTTCATTAATATGTCATTTTGATGGCCATGCAATATTCTGTTGAGTATACTCATCCTAAATTAGTCATTTTTCCTAGTTGGAAGAGCTTTTTGTTTGTTTGTTTTATTTTTGTAACAGGCAGTAAATGTATATGTTGGTATAGAATGGTTTGTGTGTGGGGGTGTCTATTTTGCATCAAATATACAATGCACTTTCTATTTTTAGTTTGAACAAATTACCTAATTAGTTTTGATCACTTCTAACATGGACACAAGTAGAGGTTTTACCATAGTTTTGCCAGTGTGTGTGTATATGTATGCATCTATGTGTACTGTTTGTGTATATGTGGTTATATATGTGTGTGTATCTGTTTGTGCATCTGTGTATCTCTCTCTCTCTCTCTGTGTATTTGTGCATGTATGTATCTCTCTCTATGTATACATGTGTGTGCATCTGTGTATGTATCTCTGTACCTCTGTATCCCCCCTCTGTGGTGTGTATGGGAGACCAGAGGTCAATGTAATATGTCTTCCTCAATCTCTCTCTCTCTCTCTCTTTTTCTTGAGACAGTATGGTCAGTGAACTTGGAACTCACTTTTGACTAGACTGACTAGACAACAAACTCCAGGGATCCACATGTCTCTGCTCCTCAGTGTTGGAATTCCAGTAATGGATAGTGGGGATCTGGACTCAGGTCCTCATAGCTGTGTGTCAAGAACTTTACCCACTGACTTACTGACTTACTGACATATCAACATTGTATGAGTTTAATACCGTGCAGCTTGATGTTTTAATGTTTATGCTCACACACACACACACACACACACACACACACGAAAAGGATGCTTCACAATTAGTTCAAAATGCCCACTATCTCATTCAGTTACCTGGTTTGTTTGTATTCGGCAAGAAAACTTGAAATCTATTCACTTAGTCAGTTACAGCTAAATAGATGTATTATCTTGACAATATTCACCACCATCAGCATAATGCATGAAGTTTTCAGAAATTCTTCTGGGACAATATTCTGAAGATGTGTCTTCTTTGCCAGGTACTGTGTGGTAGAACTATCTCCTTCTGGGTGTGTGTCCAGAGGAATTGGGAAAAGTAAACTCACAAAGACTTTCCTGTGACATTATTCAAGACAATTGTATTTCCTTTGATGTGTGAAAGGTTAAAGAAGAGGGGTTTAGGCAGAGGGACATATTACTCATCTTTAAAACTGAGGAGGTCCTGAAGAATTCTAGTTTCTGAAGTGAGATATCTTGAAGGCCTTTCCAACCCAGATGCTCACTATGAAACCATATAAGTTCCTCCATGCCTTGTCTACTTCTCCTGCACTTGTGGACCTTGACTTCAGTTCCACCATCCAGCAAGCCATAGAGGTCTGAGCAACACAGTGTCCTCCCTGCCTCTGCCTCAGGTCTAAGACTCCTCTATTCTTGATTGATCTATTAAAAGGAACATTGAGGAGGAGGAGGAAGAGGAGGAGGAGGAGGAGGAGGAGGAGGAGACAGAGAGAGAGAGAGAGAGGTAGCTTCCTCACTTGTCGGCCCCTGCATGGCTGCCCAGGTGTGTCTCCTGCAGTAACCTGCATGTTTCCCCCCCTGCATGCGACCGTGTCATCACCTCAGGCTTTTCTGATCCTTTGCCTCTTTCATTGCAGTTGGCTAATTTTGGTTATGATTAAGACTGTTGCAAGGTTCATCTTTTATAGCCACTTCCTAATACTCTAGTTAGCAATTACATCATAGTTTATAGAGCCCCATCCTGTACTGGTCTTAAGTAATGGAAGGACCTGAAGGGTTCTTTTCATAGGGAGTCGCATGTTTCCTTTAGGATACACTTGGGAACGATGCTACCCCACCAAAATACACGAATTTGTTAGCGATTGCCTATTTTTATCTATTCTACATAAAGTAGTACTCTCAACTTTCTGAAGAACATAGTGGATTCTCCCCCAAAATGGTTCTTTCTGAGAACAGCTAGGTGGTTGGTGATTGACATTCCACTGACAAAGTCTCACTCAGCTTACCTTTCCAAGGCCTGCCCAATATAGGCTTCTCAGTCTCACCTTCCAAATCCTCCCTTGCTCTTCAGCAAGACCTTAATGGCTTGTGCTCTCTGCTATCTCCATCTCTTCTTTAATCAGTTAAGTGGGAGCTCCAACCACAGTATACTTCCTAAACAAACCCATGTCAGCATCTTCCTGAATTTAAAAGCAACTACTTCCTATTCTTGCTTATAATGGATAAATATAATGAGTCTTTCTTAATGCTTATATATCTCTATTGCTATCGCTATTTGGAGAAGATATTACTAATATCTGCATTTCAATGTCTTGCAAATAACTGATGCAAATTGAGCAAGCTCAGATCCAAATGCACTAATTCCCCTTCTGCATAGTGTTTCCGCTCTACGTGTGAAATAGCTCTTCCTTCACTGGCACTAGGCTGTTGCTAGAATGAGAATTAACAGAGGAACATACATGGAGATTCTAACCAAACCAGCAAAGAAATAAATGCACACAACATGTTATTATTACAATTTGCAAATTCTCCCATGTTTAGAATCAACTCCTGATGCTAGCTTATTTAATCCTGATAAACACCATGTGAGCACTTAGAATTTTACTGTGTTAACGTAAGGCAAACAAACAAACAAAAAACCCAAAGCAAACTAGGTAGTTCCTGCTGCAAAGTCAGAGGAGTGAAATGTTTTTCCTGTTTATTTCTCAGTGTACATAAAATGATGGGCAATTGATTGGATGATGTGAGCAGACTTGTGACTGAGGGCTAACAACAAGAAATATGGGGGATAATTAAAATGAGACCAGCAATTGTATTAAAAATGTTCCTGTGCATGTCCCCTCGACCTCAGTGTATTTAAAATAATTTTGATTGAAATTATTGGCAAAAGTTCCAACGTTCTTTTCACAGTATAAAGTTGCTAGATAGAAGAAGCCCACATACCGACTGTTAAATGCCACAAGCCCTAAAGATTTCTAAGTCCCAAGCCCATGTGCTTTCAAAATACAATTTTGTACATTTCCTTATTAATTTCTGTTGATTTTTATTTTCATGTTCTGAGAAGTTCTTGCCAGTTTTAGACCTTAAAAGCCAAAATCCCTGGGTAAGGGGAAGGACAGCAACAGAATTTATTTCACTCAAGTAAACCTATTGATTTCTATTCAATACAATATCTACATGAGGCATTAAAGCTGTGTTAATGTATACTTAATATTCTTTATTTTGATAGGAGAAATAAACAAAAGAAGTAATACTTTACACTAAAGCTGGGAAATTCATGTAAAATATAAAATTATATTAAAATTTCAAATGTCAGCCAGGCATGGTAGCACAAGCCTTTAATCCCAGCATTTGGGAGGTAAAAGCAGGCAGATCTCTCTGAGTTCAAGGCCAGGCTGGTCTACATAGTGAGTTCCAAGACAGCCAGAGCCATGTAGAGATATCATGCCTCAACAAACAAACAAACAAAGAAACAAACAAACAGAAATTTAAAAATCATATGTATACTTGAAGTAATTTTTTTTCTTAGCATGGTTTGAATGAGGATAAATGATTTAGAACAAGGGAAAGTCCTTCACTGTTTATTGAACAGACTTCATTCATTAGACGCCTCTACAGCAGGATACAACTTCAACGGTAGGCAAAGAGTTATGACTATTTCTATAGATTGAGGCAAGTTTGTGCAGAAGAAAAAAGATTACATTATTAAGAGGGAAAAAAACCCACAAAGCCTGAAAAGGGCATCCTGTTCCAGGTTGCCACTGAAGTTACCTCAAAATCAATTCAATTTGGCATTTAGTGGGGCCATAGCCTTCGAGGCCTGCACTGGACAGAGGGGTAGGTTTGAAAGGACCAGGATGCAAGCTGTGACTTTTTCAAGGAACTAATAGTCCAGGAGATGAGATAAGACATCTGTACAATTCACCATAATGGTTTGTAGGGGTATATAGAGGTGCTAAAAAACACAACAAAGATAAAAACAGACAGCAAGGTTTATGCTGGTGATGGACTGGGGAAGGTTTATTAAAGAAGGTGGCATAGGAAGTGCGTCTAGAAGGGCATCTGTGTTATACGTGTATATGTGTTTGTGTATACATGTGAATCATGTGTGCATATGTGTATGTGAATATATGCATGTGTGTGGATATATGTGCATTATTTATATATACATTTGTTATGTATATGTATGTTTTTTATGCTGTGTATATTTGCTATGTGTATGTGTGTCTGAATGTGTGTTTATGTATTGTGTGTACTATTCATGTGTTATGTGTGTGCATGTTGTACATGTGTATGTATGCGTATGGTGTTTGTGTGTGTATGTGGTGTATGTTGTGTGTGTGTGTGTGTGCGTGTGTGTATGTACTGAACATTAATGGGATAAGCATTCAGATGGTTTAAAGTTTGGGGCTATTTAAACCTCACTGCCATAAGGATTACTGTGCACTTAGCATATGGTAGTACTTTCGTATTTCCTGGATTTAAAATAAAATGGAATCTGGGTTTGGTGGCTCATGTCTGTAACCCTAGCACTTGGAGGTAGAGGTAGAAATGGCAGTCTCTTAAGGCCAGCTTTGGCTAAATAGAAAATTTCGGACTAGCATGGTTACATGAGACTGTCTCAAAACCACAAGCAAGCAAGTAAATAAAAAAGTAGGGCTGGGTGTTGAAACATAAACAGTTATGGGGTCCTAATAAACACGGTCATGTAACTGTTGCAGACATAGTTTTAGTGATTCATGTGTCCTCCTGGGATGTAAAAAGCAGTGGTTTGTGATACTGTAAATGCTTAAACATATAGAGGTCTGGGGAAGATGGCTCCACACTTAAAATGCTGTCACAAACAGCACACACACACTGAAGCTCATGAAAAGAACAGGAGAGGAAAAACAAAACAAACAAAAACAGAGTAAGCAGGTAAAGAACACAGGAACATTTACTGCTTCTCAATGGCTAAAGAGTCTTGTTCGACAGAGACCTGAGGGTTGGCGCTCGGGGGAGAAGGGGTCTGTGGGTGGCCATCACTTAGGAGGTGGAATGCTTGCGTTTTGATGACAATCCCAGACTTAGAGGGTATGTGTTAGACCAACCACTGATAAATTGTGATACTACTGGGTTTTGAAAAACGTCACAGGCTTAATGTCAGAAAATGCTACCTCGTTGGTATTTTAAAAGTTTTGCTATTTTATCTTTTGTTTAGAAGACATTGCACAACAGTCAACCTGTTGATAGCAAATGTTATTGAGTTTTAATTAGGTTTTGTAGTTTACTGGAGTCAGACAAATTTCTTTCTAACTTTGACTAAGAGTTGAATAGTTTTATTCCTTCTGTGTTATCTTCCTAAGTTTTAAAATAATTACTTTTATATGTGTGAATGGTTTACCTGGTTGTATGTCTGTGTGCCACATGAATACCTGGTGGTGTCCAAGGGGGTCAGAAGAGTGCACAGGATCCCTCAGAACTGGGTTGTGAGTCACCATGTGGCTGCTGGGAGCCAAAGCCAAGTCCTCTGCAAGAGCAGCCAGTGTTGGTGTTCTTAACTGCTGAGCCATCCCTCCACCCTATACCTTTTTATTCCTAGTTTCAATTAGGTACAAAAAAATACATAAAAAGCAAACTACAATAAAACAAACTTCATTATATGTATTTTATTTTGCATATTTATCTACCTTGCAAATTTCTTTGGTACTTCTAATAAAATTCACTTGAATCTCTTGATTTAGTTGTTGACTCTACACAATAGTTCTGTAACACGTTTTTTCTTCTTCCTCCTCCTCCTACTTCTCCTCCTCCACTTTTCTTCCTCCTCCTCCTGCTCCTGCTCCTCCTCTTCCTCTTCTTCCTCCTCCTCCTCCAGCATCTCCTCCTCCTCTTCCTCTTTCTCCTCCTTTTGAATTCAGGTCAGGCATTGTACTATCTTATCTTATCTTATCTTATCACTTTAGATTATCTAAAAACATGTTAGATACTAGAAATGAAACCAGGCATACCAGTCTCCTTCCAAGTCTTGTGGCAGTGGTTTCCCTTAGACCCCACTGCTGCAGACTGTCAACATTCAAACCCTGGATTGATCACTGTGTACGCTGCTGCTCCTCCTACCCCCAGTTATGGAGCCACACTGTGTGGACCCTTGCAGGCCACAGGCAGCTTCTCTTCTTGTCCCTGCTGTGGTCGTTTCGCCAATTCTAGTCAGTTAGAAAACTGGTTCACAGAGGCTGGAATCTTCTACACCTTCTGGCATCCTTCTGTGTCTCTCCTTCTCCGAGCTCTTTCCAAAGTTAGTTTGTTAAAACTAACTTTTCACGAAAGTTTCCTCTTCCTTTTAAAACTGCTAGCATCCCCCTGCCCCTTCGGAATCACATGCACATTCCTAAGCAGGACACACCTTTCATTTCTGCACCCAGCTTCCCCATGCTCTTGCTTCCTGCTTTGTCTACCACCACCCTCTACAACGCTGCCGCTCAGGTTGAGGATTTCTCAAACACATGCTTGGATCTTTTCCTCTTTGTAGCTTGTTTCTGCTCAGTTTTACTACCCAGTATACGCCTATGGATTTCTGCTCATACCTAAAGTCTCTCCTCAGGAACCCAGACCTTCAGCCCACTCTAGTGAAATCCTGTCATTGTCTTACCGGGAGTGTGTCCTGGTGAGTAGCTTTGTGACTTTTCATCTCTGCACCTACTGTTTGGAACTCCTGTGACAAGGCTAAGGAGATGGTTGGAAAGAAGAGAATGCCAGGAGAGGGAAGGGCCGAGACAGAGAAGGAAGGAGGGGGAGGAACAGGCCCTACTAAATACCTAACATTCATACAATTGTTTAAGAACCATTTAGTCCTGAAATAAAGCTAACTAGGTTGGAACACGTTGAGGTGATGAAGGATAAACTAGACAAAATCTGCTTTTAATGTTAAAAAAAAAAAATAAGATTATAGAGCAGATTTTCATGTCCAAAACAAAATCATTGTTATATGTCATCAAGCTTATCTCCAGTGGGAAGTGGTATAGAGAAGGAAAATTTAGAAGCTCAAGGAAAACATGAAAAGTGAGCATCATGACTTATGCTTTGTAAACATTTTTAAAAATATGAAACGAAACACAGGAGCAGCTATCCTGGGCGAGCGCAGTTGGGCAAACAGCAGAGGACTGACGTTCTGACACGGTTTTCAAATATTGCAGTACCATCTTGCATGCTAAGATGTGTTTTAAACTTAGCAACTGTAATGCATACTCCTAGTTCTTTCTCATCTTGGAATATTTATGTTTACAAGCTTGTATTTTAATGCTGCTGAGATAATTAAGCTCAGATGGCAGTAACAATTTACATGGAGAAGGATGGTTCCTCCTGCAGCTTTAGTGCCATCCTCAGTCTCTCCAACCCCGGGAACTGAGCATCCTGGACCATGGTGGTCGTGGAGTAGATGAGAACGACAGAGAGCATCCCAAAGCCAGCTCAGAGTACTGCGGGATGTTCTTGATGTTTCTACATCTCGTATTTTCTTAGGTTCTCAGAAAACTTCAGAAGATGTATATAAGTCCCAGATAGCTCATTCCTATCAGATTCTATTGCTGCAAGCTGTGGAGAACAGACATTGTCACTGAGCTTCTTTGTGGGCAGGAGAGTGACTTGGGGGCTTACTTAGATCCTGGAGCAAGATTGTCAAGTTCAAGAACTACTTGTTACTAACTAGGTGATTCTTCTCTGAGTGACAGGATTTGATCACCTGTAAAATGTAGGAGACTCTATCTCTGAGAAGGCCATTTATGTTCGAATACAAAGGTATTTATTCCCTTAAGCATTGCATAAGCACATTATTAATGAGTTAAGATGTGTGTCAGTAGGAAACAGTAAATTGTCATAGTGAGCATTTTATTCTGTGAGCTTCCCTAGTGTGTGTTTCAAATGTGTTGAGTGGACAGACACCTTGTTCTAGAAGAAAACTGGCCATAAGAATCATGTACAACAAAGTGGATGAGATTGCAATCTTTAATCTCCAATGAAAATAAGAGAAGACTCTGTCTACCAGGTATTAATTCTTAAGATCCAGATTTTGTACAATGGTTCTTTCTCTTAAGATAGTCTCACATTGGTACATTGCAGTACTTTGCAAAATTAACTTTGATGTCACCTTTTGAAGTTTTGTGAGCAAGAAAAAAATCCATTTTAGAATTTTAAAAAGAAAAATGTAAAAGTTCTGCCAAAGGTATAATCTGAGGCAGCTGGGGTTGGCTGATGCAGTTTGGGATTTTCTGGTCTTTCAACCTAGGATATCTTGTCTCTTTAATTCCAGGGTGTGATATGCATGAGGAACAAAGTCTGAGGCCAACTTGGACTGGCATGACTAAAATTGCTTATGGCCTATAATGAGGCTAAATCTGGGCCAGACCATGACAGGGGGACATTTGGTTTGGGTCACGGTGGGCTTATGAAGGATTTGGTCATGTCAATCAGCCACTGAATGAAGTACTCCTCTCCCACAAAGTATCTGTGTGGCAGACTCCACGGCCCTTGAAGTAGTCATCTTTAAGACTTGTTTTTGGGTATAAACCAGGTAGTTGAGGGACAAATGGCTCTAAGACACTTCATACAGCACTTTGCCTATGAGATGCTGAGAACATACACTATCTGCGGTGGTTTGAACATAAATGGCCCCCATAGGCTTATATATTTGAATGCTTAGTCACCAGAGAGTGGCACTACTTGAGAAGTTTAGGTGTGGTCTTGTTAGAATAGGTGTGGCCTTGTTGGAAATGTGTCACCAGAGGTGGGCTTTGAGGATCCAAATGCCCAAGCCAGGCCCAGTGGCTCTCTCTTCCTGCTGCCTGTGGATCTGGATGTTGAACTCTCAGCTCCCTCTCCAGCATCATGTCTGCCTGCATGCTGTCTTGCTTCCTGCTATGATGACAATAAACTAGACTAACCCTCTAGTAAGCCAGCCCCAATTAAATGCTTTCCCTTATAAGAGTTGCTGTGGTCATGGCATCTCTATACAGCAAGAGAACACTGACTAAGACACTATCTTTGGACAGATTACTGCAGAGGTGGAAATGATCTCAATTGTAGCTCAATCTAATCTCTTCTTAGAGAAAAAGAAACATAGGTCTTGGAAATTTGAGACTTCTCAGCATCTCTAACTCTGTGACAGGCAGAGGAAAGGCTGAGTGTAGAGATTCAGATCACTGGTGATGCCATCTGCCCTTTGTCATCCTGTCCTGTTCCCACATGAAGGTTTACGGTCTTGTGACTACATGTAGGCATAGGGTGACAGTGGCCTCAGGAATATGAGGTTGTGGCTGTGCCTCTTGAGAAGAGTGGAGGCCCTGTTATGGCAGAAGAGAAGGGGGTGGCGAGGGAGGTAAAGAGAACACTGAGTCTGTGGTTACCTCCAAGCTGCTCAACATTTGGGAATGGAAAGGCCTCCTCCTCAGGACAGAGAATCTGAGTAGGGCAGGAATCAGCAGCAGAATCAGAATCAGTCACACCTCTTGAACCTACAGATAGTCACAGGGCAAAGACTGGGCAGCTCTTACTTTGGCTAACCTTAAGCTCTGCACAGAGAGGTTTATTTTGAAGACAGAGGCCGTTGACTTACACATTTTAGTGAAATACTTTCCCTATTTATGAGCACCTTGGAAACCCCAGAACGGAGTGTGAGGGAGGAGGCATGGCTGCCATGAATCTACCATCCCAAGACAGGTGACTGCAGAGGAATTGGAGGCTGCGACACTCATGGTTTCTATTTTATGCTATGTGTAAATTTTTTGTGCTCAGATACTGGCTTCCTCCCAGGGCATTTGGGAGCTCTGTAAAGGCTCCCTTGAACACCTTTGTGGTTAGAGGAGCCATCCGATTGGTGCTGGCTACACAGACTGGTAGTGTGGTCCACAATCTATATTGTGTTAATAGCAGAACTATAGCTCAGACATTAATAAGATTCCATAAAACATCATAGCCTGAGTGGAGCTCAGCTGATTGGAGTCCTCTGGTTCATTGTGTACCCACCTTGCCTCTCTAAAACTCTCATTGAGTGCACCTTTTGGATAAAAAGGGGTTGCCTGGAATGCTCTATGACAGTGAATAGTTGGGTCTTCGCAACCTGAGTCTATATTGATTAAGCTGTCAATACAGAGCAGTTTCATAGAAAGTCTCAGAGACCGGATCAGAACTCTCGGTGTTGAGAGCAAGTACAAACCAACATCCATGTCTGAAGAGTATGACATTAAGACCAGAATGCATAGGCCCATAGTCCCTGAAACAATCACTGAGTTACAGCCCAGGCACATCCCTTGCTGATTACTTCAGCCAAGAATGTATGGCTGGGGTGGCAGCGACAATGCCAGTATTAAATTTTGTTTTATGTTGTAATTTTTACCTGTTTGGGATCTGAACTGTGATGAGAACTATTTCCTTCCTTTGATTTACAGCACCAAGAACAGAGATTAATGGTAGGCAACTTTAATTTAGCTCTCAACTTTCAAGAGATAAAGGGCTGTGAAATGATACTACGGCTGCTCTAGCCATTGCTTGCAAAGTTGTACTGAGCAGACAATGGAAGCCTTTTCCTATGCTGGCATCTGTTTGGCTGGTTCTCCTCTTGTGAGTATGTGGGTGGACATGAAGGTAGGAGGAATGGTGGGAACTGTGAAAATATGTACATGTACCTCTGCTTACCCACCTCACAGACAGCAACTGGCTTCACTGGCAGTTGAGGGTGAGGTGGGAGTAAGGCAGTGGGGATTCAGGCAGTCTGCTAAGTAAACGCCCTTCCATAGGACCTCAGTGGAAGCCACAGGCAGCTCTGCTAGGTCAGTGTGCTTCCCAGGTCTTCAACCAAACCCCATTCTTTTATGCATGGGCAAAGTCCCCAGGCATGATGCATTTTGAGCTACTTTTGGGGTATATAACATCTGCTCAACAAAGGGACACGTCCAAAGAACTGGGAACATCATGACTGGAAGATATCTTGGTTGGTATGCTTTAATTTCTTTTTTGGGTGGGGAAACTGAGGCACACTCACTAAGTCACACAAGAAGGAACTACGGCCAGTATGGCGGCACTGATCTCTATAAACATGCTGAGAATATGAATCTCAGTGTATCTAAACTGTAGACACATCCCATCTGGCCACTGCATTTACTCTTTCATCCATCTATCATCCATCCATCCATCCATCCATCCATCCATCCATCTATTATCTATCATTTATCCATCCACCTATTATCCATCCATCCATCCATCCATCCATTCATCCATCCATCCATCCATCCATGTCATATGGCAAGTGTGAGTTTAATGGGAACAGTGAGCTAGGATTAGCAACACAAACCTTCCTGTACTCACAAAGCATTTGCATTTGTTTAGAGATATGCCACAAAGAGGAAGGCAATTTGCACTATATTCACTGAAGAAGACCTTTTTGCTTCATTTACGTCATTTACTTTCGTAAACTACAGCTGAGCTGGCAAGTGCAGAGGAGCTGGTAACAGCTGACTTAACATAAGGAGGGTAGGGAGGACCCTTTGTGGGGGAGGCATTTAAGTCAAATCTTTAATAATGAGAAAGAGGTGCTATCTTGTGATAGGTCTTCAGGAGGAGGCAAAGGAGATTTGTAAGGAGCTGAAATAAGGTCAGGTGGGCAGAGCCTGGTGAGCAACAGATGGTGGATGCTTTAAATAAAGGCAGTGACAAGTTTTCACAATGGGGCGATGCGTACACTGATATTTTGTGCCCTCGCTTCTGTATATTGGATGATGGGAGAAGGTGGCGGCAACAGAGAAAGCAGAAAGATCAGTAGGGGGTGTTGACTGCAGTCTTTGTGGATGCAGAGGAGTGAAAGGGGCTTGTCTGATTTACTGTTCTGTTGCTGCCTCAGTTGGGTGACTATCACTGTGATGAAACACCGTGACTAAATGCAACTCGGGGAGGAAAGGGTTTCTTCTGTTTATATTTCCACATCACTGTTCATCATTGAAGGAAGTCAGGGCAGGAACCCAAATAAGGCAGGAACCTGGAGGCAGGAGCTGATGCAGAGGCCCTGGAGGGGACATGCTTACTGGCTTGCTCATCCTGTTTTCTTACAGAACCCAGCACCCATTAGGGATGGTACCACCAATAATATGCTGAACACACTCGCATCAATCACTAATTAAGAAAATTTCCTAGAGGCTTGCTTATAGTCTGATCTTACAGAGGCACATTCTGAATTGGAGCTTCTTCCTCTGAAGGACTGTGTCAAGCTGACATAGAACTAGCCAGCAGAGAGGCCTTCCTAGAGAAATGGGTAGAGATAATGAAGACTAGTCTTCTGGCTCACCGTGTGGGTGTCAAGGTAGGGAAAAGTGAGGAGCGGAGAATGAGTCTTATCTTCCTGTACTGAGTGCCTCATCAATAAGTTTTAGGTAAAAAATAACTTTATTTTCAAGTTTGTGGAATGAAATATTTGTCATATACCACTTAAGTAAATAGTTGATGTAGCCATTAGATTAGTAAGTGGACCTTTATTAATGTTTAAGTAATAATCAGAAAGTAACATAATCAATAAATGACAAAAATAAAATTAGAGAAATAGCAGATGGCCTAGACCTGGGCTCTTACTTTACTTCTTAAGTGTTGGTTTAGATGTGACCAGAACTTGTGGATTTCTTTTCTCTGATTCCTATGTGCCCACGTGATAACCGTATAACTGAAATCTGGGTAGCAGTTTTTCCACCTACTTGGTGCCTTCATTATGAGGGTCCTGTCACATTGAAACGTCAGAGATTTGACATGTCCAAGAAGGCAGGATGTTGACTCAGAGATATGAATCATTTCTCTGCTTTGGGTTTGGTTTGACAGCAAAGCATATGCTTTCCAAAAGGAAGCACTATGTGCTCCCCTGCTTTGAGATTTCTGGAAGGATCGCACAGTCTAACTGGATACCTCATTAATCCTCCAAGTGTTCCAGTGAGGATAGCAGGTAGGGGTTCACTTTGTTTTGACAGTGTTCTTACTGAGGTAGTTTATAGAATCACCTCATTATGGCCTCATTAAATAAAACAGTCATATATATATATTATTATATATATATATTATTACATATATATTATATATATATATAATTTACGGTACTTTCTACTGCTTTATGAAGTTAAAACACATTTAAATAATCTAGAAGAGCAACAGAACACCAGTTTATTTGGATTCATCAGAGTGGAGAAGAGAAACAACTCATGTCGTAACCGACAGACACACAGGCCACAGATGGGCTTCTCCAACTTTTGAATTATGACAGTCTGGAATCTCAGGTGACAGAGGAAAGCATGGGTACCTAATACCTTCCTATGTAAACAATCCACAGATTAATGCTATGAAGGAAAATATTCCATACTAATGCTTCTGAATAAGTTCTATTTTAAGGTAAAGAAATACAGTGAAACTTTACTATGAACACAGCAATTTAATTTACAAAATATATGTTTGCATTTTATTATTATTTATACTTGAGTGGTTTTATTGATAGGCTTATTGAAGAATGTACATTGATATGATTCAACAAAGTGGTATTTCAAAGTGTAAAAAAGAAAATAATCTAAAAAGAGAAAGGCCACTTCAGTTTTACCGAGATATATATTGATCAAAATTCCATGTGTAACTTAAATATGAAGGCCATATAGATTTGACTTGTTCCATATCTATTTAATCAAGTGTGTTAATCCAGAGAGCATCTTAACTTTCAGATGATCAGCAAAAGATGCCATGGTAACAGGATGCAGACTTCAGGTGCATCATGCACTAGTCCTATCTGAAAGGTGACACCTCCCCCCACACACACCATTTTAGCTATGACACTGTGCCAGAGGCAGTCTACAAGTGCCCTCTGTAAGTCCGCAAAAGAAAACACCCACTTCAGGGAAGCCTGGATTCTATAATCCAAGTGTTTTATGCTGCTTTTGAGCAGCAAACCATCTAGTGTAAAACAGAAGAGAGTTATGATAAAGGAAATGCTTCTGTTTCCCAGAACATATCTACATATAGATCTAATCACAAAATAGTGTTTATATAGTTCCTATTTCCATGCAGCCCCACAGACTCTTACCCTTATGAGGCAAAGAGAACAAATGTTTCACTCACTTAACATTTGCCATATGACTTAGCAGTCTTTTTATCTCAATTCCCAAACCGTGTGGACAACATCAGGGACAAAATCTTTAAAAGCATATCATTCCCATAGTTAAAATGCATGTGCACAGCATCGTAGACTGACTGAGAAGCTACGACACGTCAGCACGTAGGACACAGTCCTCAACGAACAGAGACCACCACCCAGAAGAGATGACAGGCATCCCACTGGTTTCTAGAAGGAAGCCAGGTGCCTATTTTAAGCAGGCTGAAGTTGGTGAGAAGATTCCAGGTGCCTCATACGGTGGCAGTAAGCTGCTCTGGGACATTTGCGTCTTCTCTGAATAAGGGTTGTGTAGGAAGTATACTTTGCATGTGTCCAGAAGGTATTTTTTGACACATACAGTACCTGAGATAAACTCCATTCACCAATGTCCAGCTATGCTGTTACGGACCCCACAGCTACTAAGCACCCTCGCAGCCAAGCCCTGCCTCTCCCCAGCCATCTTTTCTGCAGCTGCCCTTGCTTCCTTCCTTAAGATGAATCCCCTTAGGTCCCGTCTACCGAATGTGCACCTTCTGTCTGACTCTACACCGACCTCCAAAGACAACCCCTGACTCTATGTCTCATTCTACCTGTCACCAATTTATTCGGAGACAGTTACAGTTATCTGAATGCTGGGTTGTGGGTCCGAGTTTTGCCTTGCTGCTCGGAAAAATGAAATGCAAGGGGTGTTTTATGTTCCTTCTTTGCTGCCATCGGGGTGTAGTCAGCTCAGTAGAGATGAACACAGACTAAGATAGGGATCCCCAGCCCATGATTCTCTGGGTGAGAAGCTACACAAGCTGGGGCTGAGGCTGAGGCTGTGGTTCTCTACCTCTTGGATACCCAAACACCGCTGGGAATCAAAAGGAGTTGAGAAGGGAGTGGGAGGCTTCAGGCTGGCCATGAGCCTGGGATGAGGATACAGCTTAGCTCAGGGGTGAGTGTCAGGAGCACAGAGGCATGGCTCAGTAAGAAAGGCTTGCCCCCATGTCGGTTCTTGATGAGACAGTTCTTGTTTGTCCAAATTGTTTACTCATGGTGGAAAAATATAACTTACTCAGGGTGCGCTAGAGATTAAATACCTTTTTGCAGGAAAGAATGTCCAAGAAAGGGAAGCTTATTTCTAAACCCTCAGGCTGGCCCATCTAGATACCACATTAGCATGGAGACCTCGGGGCTCTATATTATGTGACCAGTTGTCATGGTCCTCTTAGTGGGGTGTCATGGTCACGTGCTCCAGTACAGGAACCTGGTCATGAGCAGATTCAAACGACTTCTGATATCAATTATGAGAATTGCTGGGGTTCCTTAATCTGCTTGACCTTACCAGTTTTTCTGTCTGGTGACACAGTTCCACTTGACCCACACTTTGCCCCCTTGGAATCCATATGTTCAAGTTCTAACCTTCTAGGGTTAGAGGTTAGGACATGTGGACTCAGTGCCTTTACTAAAGGGATCAAGACAGTGAGCCAGGAGGTCATCAGTAGACACTGAGTCTTTTGGCATCTTGCTCCTGTGCTTTCTAGCTCCAAGAATGATGAGAAGTAAATTTGAATTGTTTACAAATACAAATGTCGTGTTTTTACTAATAGCCCGATATTCTAAGGCAGGACACTCCTGACCTCTGACCTGAAGACCTGCATCAGTCTGTCTTCACATACTCGTCATCTCTCATCCACAAGACCCCCAGAAGTGCACTTATGTTCCCTCCATACCCCTGTTTTACAGATTGCTCTCATGACCGCTAATGTAGCTCCCCATTCTTCGACCTGCTTACTCCCCACTGGTACCCTCTTCATCCCCTGGAGTGTTTGGAGCACTTGGGTCATCACAACCCAAGCGGGCATACTTCCACACAGTAGCTCAGGGTGTTCTGTGATCTGCTGTACCGGGCAGAGGCGACCATAGATAAATAACTACAGTTCAAAGGAATCTGGTAAACTCAGATGTATTCGAGGAACTTGGAAATTTCCCTATAGGCACCTCCTTGTCAGCCTGCCACCCTCTCCAACTCCACTTCCTCCTGCTTTGACTTCCAAATCCTGAATTTGAGAGTCACCGGAATTCTGAACTCGAGGGTCACTAGGCAGATTGTGCCTAATTTTAGCTCTCTTTTGTATTTAAAAAACTGATTTCCCTTAGCTTATTCTTGGTACACATGACCATCTTATCTCTCTCTCTCCTGAGAGCTCAGCAGTAACCTTCCAAAGCATACAAGTCCAGTTAAAAATTCTTTGTGAAAGTGGATTGTGTCAAAAACCCCATGTCCAGAAGAGTGTTCTGGTCACCCAGATCCCTCTCTCCAACCTTCATAGAGCGTAAGATGCTTCTAAGATGACAATCTCTGACCTTTTCTGACCCAGATCTTCCCTTTCTTACTGAGTCAGTTCCTGGAGTCAAGGTAACAACAGCAATCAAAAAGCTTGTATGCGATTTCGTTAACTTAATGTTTTTGTGATTATGACTTTTCATTAAAATAGCTAAGAAATTAATCACAGCTTTCCTTGAGCTGAAATTTTACTAAGAATTATCTCATTACACCTTGAGAGAAACTCATTCTTTTGTAGATATGCAAAGTAAAATTTAATGAGATGAAGTATTGTGCCGAAAGTTATTTAGTTTGAAAATGGCAGAGCTGGGATGTGAGGTTGGGTTTGACTCTGCCACGCTGGATTTTAAGCGCGTCAGCGTGCTGTCTGCTGAGGCTCTCACTGCTCTACATTTATTTCACTGCCACTACGAAGCTAGTCAATTTCTGTTGTGTTTGTTCCTCTTCCAATCAATCCATTAAATAAATATTTATGGAGTTCCAGCTCCTTCTGGCAAGGTTTCTCACTAAGTGCATGGGTTGACAACGACATGCGAGGCAAGAGCCTTCTCCTCAAGGGAGCCACTAAATTGAAATAGTGCTATAAATGTGACTGTTTATGTAGCTACAGCCCATGATATTACTGACATATTACAACGGGAGGAGATAGAGTAGGAAGATAAAAAAGATGAAACATGCAGGTCTGAATGCAGCTCGCTGATACTGAACATTCTCCTAAAAGCGGTGAGTTTCCAGATGAGAAAGATGACCACGTACACCTGCATGTGGATTGATAGACACCTATATAACAGCTATTCATCTATACATCCATTCTGGGAAATTTGTTTTGTTGTGAGCAACTATATACACATGACTTTGAGCTGAAATTTCCCACGACATGTCTGTGATCTGTGGGAGTTTTATTGGCATCTTATAATGACTTGTACCATGGGATGAACGATTAGGTTTCTGGATTAGATATTTACATACTGTAAACACAACATCTTTTAATATCTAATACAATCACCTCTGGAAAAATCTTTTGTTCCGTAGAATTAGCCATTAAAAAACACATTCTTTAAACAAAGGAAAACTTTAATCCTTCAATTTCCCCTACCCTTCTTTACCGGCCTAAATCAGTATCTTTGTAGTTTTTAGAGGCAGTTCAGTACAGAAAGCTTGCCTTCTTTTTCTCTCAAGACAGTTCTGCTATTCTGATTTCATCTTACACTTTCCTAGACATCGTCATGTTACTGTAGCAAAACCTGTGTTATCCTTACGGACATAGCTCTGTATATACAGGTTAGCCACCGGAGGGACCCTAGAGGTTTGTCAACATTCTATAACTCTGAGATGCAGACAGCGGGACCCACAAAAGTCAGTTGCTTTCACAGTGGTCTGAACATGCACATGTTCAATGCCCAGAAGTCAGTTTGGGGAGCTGCTAGGCTCTGGCTCCCTTAGTACTCTTTTGTCTCCTAACTCGAAAGAAACAGATTCTCACATGAACATGCAGTAGGGAGCAGAGAAAGCCCTCAAACTATGGGCCACTCTAGAATCTTTAGGGTCCTGCTCTCCTAATAACAGACTTCTATCTGATAGGAGAACAAGCACTCAAAACATGAGCTTGTAGGAAACACTGTAGGGAATACGAATATTCAGGAAATATTCTCGCTGTTGTAACTGTGGCACAAATAATAAACAGTCACACCCCACCGCCATTCTGAAGGCTGGGAAGCCCAACCTCCAGGGCTAGCAGATTAAGTGTCTAGTGGTGGTGGGATCTTTGACCTGCCTGGCTTGCGGATTTGCTTTCTGTGCATCTACACAATGATGGAAAGAACTGAGGTCTCTTCTTTGATCAAAATGCTAACTCCATCTCTGATGACACTAGCTAAGCCCATTCATTTCTAAACGTCCCTATCATTAAACAACATAATATTTGGAGGCCTCAGTATAAGGATGGGGAGGGACCGCAAATCAGTCTCCAGGACATCACCAGCCCACATGACCTTCAGGGAGATAGTGGAGTCACCACCAGGAGACTACGTTCCAAAAAGATAGTCTGTGGCTTGATGTATTGGTAGGCCAATAGAGGGTGTTGGATAAAGAGAGGGCCCAAAATGGGGAATGGGTTGCAGATTTGCAGAGCTGGTGAGCAGGGTGAAAAGGAGACACACAGAGAACAGGGTAAACTGAGTCTTCATAGGAGGGTCTTGGGAGATGGACATGTCCTGAGCTTCCACGGAAGAGTAAGGAGGTTCTCATCATTCCAATGGCAAAGAAAGGGCACTCAAAAAGGAATAAATACGTATGTAACAGCACAGATCACGGTTGGCTCAGGACTCAAAAGCAAGCATATGTTGGAGCAGTGAATGGGCACAAAGGAGTCAGTGAGCACTGACAGGAGACAGTGAATTCTGAGAGCCAGCTGGGGCTCAAGTCCCTGTAGAAACTGTTGAAAGCAAGAGTCACCAAGGCACTGTAAAAAGGTGAAGGCAACACCCCACTTACTTTAGATTCCACACTGTGGCTTAGGATGCAGGTCTAGTTGGAAGAATATTAGATTAAAGGCAAGAACTCAGAGAAGAGGAATTGGGATGGTGTGCAAGAACCTCATGAAGTCAGAGGGTCCAGGCCTTGGTGGCTGTGATGAAGGAAGTGCTACCAACATCAGCTTTCAATCAGGAGGATCAAAAGTGAGGTGGTAACAGTGTGTCAGTGAAGGGAAATTTAGGTAAAACTCGATCCCAAGCAGATTAAGTTTGGCATACTTGTTCAGTCACTAGATTAAAATGCTCTGGATGAAGGAAGAGACACAGATCTATAAAAACACAGACTTGGGGGCTAGAGTGATGGTTAACTGTGAACATGTGTTTACTGCACAAGTACAAGGACCTGAATTTGAATCCCACAGTCATGTAAAAGGCCTGGTGTGGTCATAAGTAAACCAGTGTTATGGGGTGAGGGCAGAGACAGGAAGATTTCTAGGGCCCAGTTAGAGGCAGCAGGCAGTCCTAAGCCATAGAGCAGTCACAAACACAGGGGAACATTGTGAATTCACAGTTACAGCTGGGTACAGACAGACCCTCTTGTTGCTTCACACTGCTACAGCATCACATGGCCAATCCTGGACCACACTCTTCCATCTGTTCTGTCCACATCTGCGTCCACACCGTCTCTGCCCTAGACTAACCCACCTGCCTCCTCACTAGCCCATCCCTTCCTCCACATTCTTTCACTAGGTCTTCTCAACATAGTCGTTGTAGGAATCCTTTAAGAATGTGGATCATATCATGTGATTGTTGCTGCCACTGTGGTCCACAAGGCTTTAGTCTGTCCCCAAGGTGCTGCTGGAGACTCCCAGTGGGTCACTAGCTTCTTAGCAATTCCTGGAGGTAAGCCCTGCCTCCATACACTGCTGGACCTTCCCTTTGGAGTGCCGAACCCTCCATCTCTCCCAGGTCTCCACTCAAGGTCACCTAGTGAGCTTGTCTCTGGCTGCTCTACTGAAGCAAGCTCCCCTCCACGCCCACCCGCTACCCCACCCTGGATTGCTATAGTGGTCCCACTGCTTTGCAGTGCATGCTGTGTCTGGCACTTGTGTGTGTGTGGTGTTTTTATCTTCTCTTTCAATATTCCTGAGCTCCACACTTTTGAACAGCTCGTTTGTTGATATAGCTCCAGCATCAAGATTATGTCTGACACAATGTAGCTACTTGGGAAATATTTGTTAAATGAATAAAGTAGTGTTAAAAGCAAAAACATTACTTTCAAGCATAGATAAATGGGACAGATGCTATGACAAAACTGTATACCCCAGGACAGGGCGTTCAGAGGACCTGTCAAGTGCAATTTGTTTTGAAGTAAAATTATATAAGCATGCATGTGGGGTGCTCAGAAACTTCAGTATTCATTTGCAGAATTGTATATGAGCCTCTGTGGGCGACAGCCTGTCATACAAATGAGATCTGTTGTAAAAAAACCATATCCAAGCTATTTTAAAAATGGGGTTTTAAATGAATGTTTAAATATTAATACAGAATATTAATATTTGAAATTCATTCTTTTTCATAAAATAGAGTTAATCTTGAGACTAGCATCATTTTCAGAACTTTTGCTGGCTAGATTTCAAAGTCCCACCTCCCCTAGACACCCCAGGAACCTTGCCAGCCTAATTCCTGGCTATTTATTTTTATTTATTTATTATCACTATTTTTTGCTGAAAGTTCTGAATGATGGTTAAATGATTTATGTAATCACAATTATGACTATCCTCAGGATTTTAATGGCTTTTACTTGCCACTAAAGCAGAGATATCATACATTATTAGTGGAAAAACTTCGAATATCTTTAATCATGAAATTAAAAGGAAACTGATAGAAATAACAAATAAATTTCATCTCTTATTTATTTATTCATTTATTTTGAGACAGGCAGGATGATCTCAGACTCAGACTTGCTGTGTAGTGGAAGATGACCATGAGTTTCTGGTCCTTCTGCTTCTGACTGTGGTACAGTATCAGGATTAGAGACATGTGCTACCATCAGGGTTTTGTGTGTCTAGACACGTGTTCTCCCAGCTGAGCTACATTTCCAGCCCTCCCCTCTCCTTTTCTTACATTCAACATAAATGATAGAGTGTGACCCTCCAGGAAAAATAGATCGAAACCTCGGGCTTGTTTCTCTGTTTCCTGGGTCTGGGGCTTTCACTGTTAGTTTATTCTAGATTTTTTTTTCCCCTAAATCAATAGAATAAATTATAGTCTTAACCTTAATTTTGAAAACTACACCCTCTTCAACTTACTTTCTTCTATATTGATATTAGACAGAAAGATAAGTAAACATAAAGCAGACTGACCCCCCCCAAATGTTCCTTTAAATTGATAAACACACTTGACAGCGTCAACTGTCACAAGAATTTGGTGCTACTATTCCAAGTAACCAGGGACCAAATGAAACTTGCAACTGAACCTTGGCCAGGTATGACAAGATGCTGAAGCCCCTCAGATGCTGGGAACCCTGTTCTATCTGTACATCCATTATAATTCACCTGCAGAAATATTTAAATGACTTCCATGTTACTTAAGATCTTAGCTGACACATACACTATTCTGTAGCCCCAGAGTCTCAGGGAGAGGAGAGCTCCCGCCCTAGTCTAGCTAGGATGCAATGGCTGGGAGATGGTCCTCCAGGCTTTCCACTACACCAGGGCCCTCTTAATTCAGAACATGGAACCCCATCAGAGTCCAGACACTCTTTCAGTCAACTTCATCTCCAACAGTGATACCAGCATATAAGCTATGCACAGCACTGGATGCTTTTCTTCTGTAGGATAGTTTTATAGAATATAAACTACAAGACCTTTCCTTTCTTTTGAAATCTAGGCATTTGATGATCGTTAACAGTGAGGAGAGGACTTGGAGCCTCCCAGAGCTTTAAAACATTACTGAATCCAGTCATAAAGATTGCCAGCCGACTTTCCCAAATGTTATTGGCTACTGTTCTCGTTACTCTGACCTAATGCCTGACAAGAAATAATGGTGGGGAGGAAGGGTTTATTTTGCCTCAGAGCCTATCAGAGCAGAGAAGGCATGAATGGAAACAGGACCATGATGGGACTAGTCAGAAAGCAGAGTGGACAGGAGGTGGGGACAAGCAAGTACACTCCACGGCCCAGTGCCTGTGACTCACTTTCTCCCAGAAGACTCCACCTTCCAACCAAAGCCCCGCCAGTTGTTTGGCTAGATGGTCAAACCATCTTCTTAATATGAACACTTAAAGACTTGTGCTCCTTTCAAACACAGTCAGAGGGGTTCTTTCTGCAGAAGGTTGTCGTTGATGCAAGACTCATAAGTAGTCAAAATACCGAGAGTACGTGACTGTGCATGCTCAACCATAGATGGGTTCTCTTATTAGTGTCCCTCGACCCAAGTCTCTAGGGACATCACGGAAGAGTAAGCAGAAAGAGTGAGGGTCAGCGGAAGGAGAGGAAGGCTGTGAAACATTGTCTTCTGGATATGACAGATGCACGCATCAGTGAAAAAAAGCTTAAGTGCCATCTTGTGGGGAAATGGCTCAAACATATGAGCCTATGGGGCACACTGCACATTCAAACCACAACACTGTCACAGGGTCAGGACAGCTCACACTTGATACAAAGCTCACAATTCTGTAAGTGCCATTCACAAGTCTTTCTGAGAAGGATTAGTGCCCTACTTGCATTTAGATGGTATCCAAAAGCAGCTTGCTTAAATTCCCACACATTATTTTATGTGTACCTCACAGCCTGGGACCCCCATGCCCCGTGGGATCTGGTTCAATCGTGCCTGGTAACAGGCACTATTTACTGAACAGCTCATCCTTGCCATGGATCCTGGCCTCTTGATCGTTTGTCATCTCCCATACTGTCCTCTTGTTCCTGACACTGGCCTGCTGGGCATCAAGGCATTGCTATTCCCTGTACCAGGTCAGCCCCTGTCCTTCCTTGTCTTATAGTACCTGCCTCTCCATCTGTGCTTACTACCACCTATGGGACAGTAAAGCCGGGAGCATAGGCTTGGCTCATTCACACCTCGGCAAGCAGGATGTAACTGCCCCTTATTTACAAGGAAAGAAGAAATAAGTAGATGTATATAATGTTTTTATATTCCACCAAAATTATTTAGAATATTTTTACATTCAACTAAAAGCAAAAAATTTTGCTACAGAGGGGGTATTTTCTACCATGATACTGGTAACTATGGGCTGGATACAGAGAAGCACTTTACTTGGATCAAACACCTTAATCCCTAATATCAACATTATGTGATGAACACTACTGCTGCCAACTTGTACACAAGGGTACAGAGATCAGACTGGCTTGGTCAAGTGTACACTACTGGTGAGCGGCAGGCAGGAGGAAGAAGCCCCATCTGTGTGACTCTGCGGCTTACCCCAGGCAGGACCACTGGCTCGGAGGTTTCCGTGTTTCCATCTTTACCTTTCACTACACGAAGTATTTTTGTTAGGGAAAGGAGCACCTGAGATGGATATGCCACCTGCGTTTAAAATGTGATAAGCCCCTCTGCTGGCATAGAGAAACTTGGTTTCATGGGTAAGCTTTGTCCTCTCGTCAAAAGACAGAAAATGCCCTAATCCCCCTGGGGAGCAAAATGGAACCTTTTTTGTAGGAGTGATCAAAGCATAAATGGGTCCTTGTCAAGAGGTTGTTGTCCTCACAGAAAGGAAACTGAACACAGACACACCCAGGTGGAAGACCAAATAGATGGAGAGATAATCAGAGTGTCGTCAGTGGACTTGACCAATAGCAGGTGGAGAGACAGGGAGGGATTTCCATTCCCAGGATTTAGAGGGAGCACATCACTGCCAAGACTTTGGTCTGTGACTTTGGGCCTCCAGAGTGTTGAACAATGTGTTCCTGTTGTGGAAAGCCACTAGTCGGTGGCAGGTTGTTCCAGTAGCCACAGGATGCTAACAGCACCACTGGAGTCCCAGCCATTTTACATAGATGATTACAATGCTAGCTTCTACAGTGAAGATGATTAAGAGTAATGGGGCCATTTCAACTGGTTAAAATGACATTACCACAAAACACTGAAAAGGAAACATGTGGATGAAAGAAAATAGTCCCACCTGCCCAGAATCTTGCCTCAAGAAACATCACAGTATGACTTACAAATGGTCTCTTACATGGCACTTATAAATGGGTTCTGCTTATCTTTAAAACTTGATGCTACCATCATCCTCTATCCTCAGTTTCCCACACCGTGAACATTCCTAGTGGCACTGGCAATGTCTTTCATTAACATGAGACCTGGTGGCAAGGAGGCAGTAATGGTGGACAGGCACAGCAGTGTACAGATCCTTGGGCAGTAAGGGGAAGATACCAGAGAGACTCTTGGATTTTCTGTCTCCTCGACTACATCCAAGGACTCTCTCTGCTTTCCTGGGGCTCCAGAACTCTCTCCTCCACCTCCTCCAGGCCCATCTGTCCATACTGAATGAGTGAACAGTTTGGTTGCTATCCTAGTGGGGTCACTTAGGATAGGAAATGGGAACAGGAGAAAGGCCTGGGGCAGTGGTGCTGACTGATGCACAAACACACCCCATTCCCAGAGCATGGTTGGGCCCTGCTACCATTTCCCTTGCTGCCGCCCAAGATCAGGGTGTGAGTTTCAAATCTTAGGCAGTTTGGGAAGGATCAGCATCACAAATGAATCACAGGGCACTTCCGCTTCTGTGTATCCCCAGCAGACATGGACCACACGTCTTCCGGCTTGAAGCCCTACCTACTGGAGCCAGTCAATTATCCCCGGGCTTCTCTTTCCCTCCTCCCTTTCTTTCTCTCCTGTTCTCATCTGTCTTTGGCTTCCTTCCCTCCAGGTCTGGAAGTGACACGCAGTGTCAAGACAATTACGTTTTGAAGTCCAGGCATATTAGCATGAAGGAGCGATCTCTGGGCACATTTAAACTACGGCTGATATATTTCCAGTTACCCGGTACTCGTGTTTGGTCCTGGGCTACACAGTTAATTACCATCACAAGTTTACTTTTCTATATTCTCAGTTACTGACTCCAGCCTAATTAGTAAATGAGGGCAAAATAAAGCAAGCTATGACCTGATTTGTCAACATTCATCTCTGCAAAGTAACAGAAGAACCAATTTTAGGATTAGGAGTCAAAGACACACTTGCCCAAGCTCTGCATTTATTGCGTTGCTCTTCACCTATAAACGACTTGATTCAAAGGAACAAGTAGCACCTTTTCACCACCCAGCACAATGGCAAGCTCACAGTAGGTCTCAAAATGTGTTCAGTTAATAGGCAAAATGTTAGGAAGGCAAAGAAGAAAATTGCTCCTGTCAACTACTGGGAAATGTTAAGTAGCATTAGGCACAGAAGTATTTAGAGAGTGAACTAGTGTTTGTGGCCAAATGCTTACACAATTCCAAATATAAGGCTTAAATATTTAGTGCTATCAATTCTAAATTGAGAAACTTAGCAGTGTGTGTGTGTGTGTGTGTGTGTTTGTATGTCATACATAGATATACATATGTGTGTGTGTGTGTGTGTGTGTATCCCATGTTTCTCATGTTTAACATGAGGCAAGAGATTCTAAAACACCTGCTTCATTAGTTTGACAATTAAATAACCAAGCCATCATTTTCTTTTCTAATGCAGCAGAAAACTTAATTTAAAGTACGTTAAAATAGACTGTTGCTTTGAGTTCTTCTGTACCACGTATAAAATGAAACAATTAATTAGCTTGTTAGATTCTACTCTTAGTTACTTTTCTGTTGCTGTGATAATATAACATGACAAAAGCAAAGGAATGGAGAAAGGGTTTGTTCTGGCTCACACTCCCAGAGGATCGAAGGCCATTCTGGTGCCTAAGATACAGCAGCAGACAGGTGCTTGGTTGGTCATGTGGCACCCACACTGGAGAGTAAGCACCAAAGTAGGGCTGGCTATGAAACCTCACTTCCTGCCCCTAGAGTCTCTTTTCCTCCAAAGAGATTTCACTTCCCCTTGATGGTTCCACAACCTTCTTACACAGTGCTGCCAGCTGGAGACCAAGAAAGCCTGCTAGGAACATTTACCCTTCAATCCACTACAAACCTAAAACATAGCAGAAGCTCAAGGCTGCCTGCCTGGCACTTAGGTCCAGGAGGCAAACAATGTGTTTCATTTGCCAATAAGCAAGGAGGAACTATTCAAAGATACTGAGATTATAGGGGTTTAGTTTTCCTATAATCAAATCTTTAAAACAATTGAAATTGGCACACTGAAGTAATACTGCATCCTTACGATTAACAGACATTCTAAGGAAAGGATCAATAAATTATAATTATGCACTGTCTTTCATTCCCGATTTGTGCTGTGTGTACCGGAAAACCCAAACACAGCTTGTGGGTGCATTAGAAGGTCCACAGAGTTAGTGTGTTTACATCTGAAGAAAGGACACGCCACCCTTCTCCCCTGTTTCAGCATAGGTGATTGACTTTTGCCAGGGGAGCGATGCCTGTAAGAGAGGGGAAGGGCGAAGGGGGGGGAGATGGAGAGAGAAAAGGGGAGAGGAGAGGAGAGGAAGTGTACAACTGCCCCTGCCAATCAACCTCTGTAGCCTTTCTAGACCGGGCCAAAGACAGATCCGTGCTGTCTGATGTTAGCTTGAGTGGGTCGGAAATGACCTGAAGGTCACTCTAACCCCAGCATCTGTGGGAATAATTTCTGTTTTTACTAGATACAAGCTACTGCTTTACTAATGCTATCTTTGGGGGGGGGGGGTCTTCATTAAGAATTACTTGCAATACTATGTTTGAAAGTATTTTCTTCTGCATACTGGTTTGCATGCTGTATATCCAAAAGAAACTTTCTATGCCATTGAAGAATGGGATTAAGTCTGAAAACTACAAGTGGGGTTGTTCAGTGGATGCTCAGCTGTGTCAGAGCTAAGGCTACACCACTGTTCTTCAGTCCCAGTTCTCTTGGGCTGTCATTTCTACACAGGTAAAGCAACAAATATAGCAAAGAAAGTAGAATAGACAGGCTCAGATGCAGCCGTGGCATCCTGGCTTTCTTAAAAAGTCATGCTACCAAATGCCAAGCAGGAGGTAGAAAACTGCAATGGGCTCTGGATCCCAGAAAATGCACACAGACTTCAGCAGAGGAAATATTTTCCTTTTTCAAAATACAGATATCTCTTATCACTGCTAGAGACAAATTACTTAGCAAGAAAAATTCAAGTATTTATCAGTAGATATAATATCACATGCAAAAAGTCAAAGCTAGAGGAAATCCCAGAGAAGGCAATAAATCATCCAGTGCAGTCTGAGCTGCAGAGAACCCAATGCCAAGTGCTGAGCTGAGCCAGTGCCACCCTCTACCTAGTCACTGCAAAGGATGATGCATGCTGCTTAACATGGCCCTTCCGTGTACCTGAGCCCTTGCTAAACAGGGCTATCTCCTTAAAGATGCGATACAATTTAGTGTGGTTGTTAGTTCAATTCTGGGACTCTCTGGAGCTTAGACTATCAATCACGCCGAGCGGTGGAATTATTCATACAGTTCAGTACTCTGGACTGCTGTTCACAAGAGACTGGAGAGATACGATCAAGCTCATTTAATTTAGACTTGAAACTGGACCTGAACTTCACCCCCAGTGGAGCAGACCTGTTTATCTACGGAGCCACCCAATTCCTTAGGTTTTCTTAAAGTGGTTTCTGATGGAGGATTCTTTCAGGGTATTTTTGCATTAAAGGGGAAAGGTAAGAGTATGAAAAATTAAGAAATCTAAATAGCAACAAGGGATTCCCAAGCTTGAATAGCGAGCGCCTGAAAGGGGGAAAATGGATATGAATAGGTTCAAACTGTGGTGTGGCCTGTGACAAACATGCATAGTGTCATTTTAAGCTGTGTGACCTGTGGCAAATGTGCATGGTGTCATTTTAAGCTGTGGTTTTTCTCGTGGTGTTGTCTTGGAATAACAGGATAGATCAGCAACTAAATAAATAATGGCTGAGGCTACACAGAGAAGAGCTAATTTATGAGAAAATGAGTCCCCATTCGCAGTGACTCTCAGAAGTGTGGAGAATGGCTGTCACCCCGTCCTCTTGGGTTCAGCTGCGTGGGAGCTACGAAGCTTCTGTTTAATCACAGACCTCATTTCTCTGCCCAGGAGACGCAGAGTCTCCCTCCTCAGATTTATCAGCACAAAGCTGGGAGTGGAGGCGAATTCTTGGGGGGCACATAGCAAAGCTGATGGGGTGCGGCTGGGGACGCCATGCTGGCCTCAGAAGGAAGCTCCTGTCTCTTGTCCTCTCTACTCTGATAGCTAACTCTGCCTTCACGGAGGATAAGTAAGATGTCAGAAGGCTAAACAGACTTGCCTTTCAAGACTGTCAGCTTAAAGAAGAGCTGAATTGCTTCTCTGGAGTCTTTCAACAAAACATAGCCCATGATTTGGCTTAAAATGTTTATATAAGAAAAATACCTCCTGACTTACATGAGAGACCCACAGTATCAACTGTCAAGGCCACAAACAGGGGGTAAGGACACATTACAGAGGGTAAAACTATCTCACCCAATCTCTGGAAAACTATCATCCTATCTGTGCTGGTTTACATTCTTCTTTGTATCAAAGATACATTGTATTTCCCAACAGTATTTGTTTCTCTCATTTGTTTTCTCCCAGCATAGGGTCCGGACCAGTTTGTCCTCACTGGGTGGCTGTTGTACTGTCTACTTTCTCTTTTCTTCTCTTACTATTATTACGTTATTTACACCGGGGATGGAGAACAGAGCCCGGCACATGGTAGGAAAGTGCTCTACCATTGTGCTATCTCCATATTCCAGGTCTTTCAAAGTTCAACTATTAGTTCTTCTTTGAATGAGAGCACTTTTGGGTTGCTTATACTGAATTCTTTCTCATATGCATTTTATAGCTTAAATAGTTAATTTGCATTGAATCCAGGATTAATGACATATTTGTAGGGCTTTCAATTCATTCACAAAGAGCAAATATGTCTTAAAGGATTAATGTTTTCTATTAATATAATGAAATAGAGTAGAATAATGGATATATTTCCAAACCCAACATAGTTTAATTTGGGGAAGAAGAAACATGTGCTTTACTGGACACAATGTAATCTGTCCATTAAATTTTCTCTAATGATCAAGCACAGTGGGGACAGGCCTGTAGTCCTAGGACTTGGCATATAGAGTTAAGAGGATCAGAGAGTCACAGTCATCCTTGGCTACATAGTGAGAGTGAGGCCAATCTGGTACACAAGACCCCATCTCAACAACAACAACAACAACAACAACAATCTCCCTCCTATCTGTCGAAGTTAATATAGGGAAACACAAAATTTCAAACAAAAAATACAAATAAGAATTTTAACTAATAATATATTACTTTTCCCACAAGAATGATAATACAGTATTTTCTAGCATAAGAATATATTTTGTGTGCCCCTTTTATGATATCTTGTTGATATTTTTGAGAAATTCATAAATGTTTATAGTGTTTGGATCAAATCTACTCCAGATCCCCTTTCTAGCTCCTCCAGATCGTTCCCACCAGGTTTCCCTCACAACTTCATGTGCCCCGCCCTTTTACGGATTTTTTTTTTTTTTTTTTTAAACATAACTGAGTCTGAGTCTGCACTGCTAACGAACGCATGAGTATAGGGCCATCCCCTGAAGTATGGGCAACCTATCTGAGGCATATCCCTGAACAAAACTGTTTTTCTTTCTCCTGTCAGCCATGGAGTACTGAGTTCCTTAGATATGGGAGGGACTTTGTGAGCCCCTCCCCTGTCACTGCTAGAATCTTGGCTGGCATGATCTCACATGTACAGTCATAGTGGCTGTGAGTTACTGTGTGCAAGGGCTTTGCAATGTCCACAGAACACTATTTTCAGTGTCTTCCACCACCTCTGACTCTATGACCTTTCAGTCCCTGTCTCCATGATGATCTGTGAGACCTGGGGGAGGGGGATGGTATAGATGCCCCGTTTAGGGCTGAGCACAGGACAGTCTACTGTTCTCTGCAGTTTGACCTGTGTCAATCTTATGTATGGCAAAAAGAAACTTCTCATATAATAGCTCAGAGCTTAATTAATCTATGGATCTAAGGGTGAGTATTTAGAGACCCTTTTGATATTATGTCCATTTAGTAGCGTAACAAGGGTTCTGCCCAGGGCCTGTGACCTATCTAGCCATGGGTTCTTGGCACAGTTGGCAGTACTAGGTATGAGTTCCACTGTGTAATGTGTGCCTTAAATCCAATGAGAAAGTGACTGGTATATGGTACATAACATACATGCCACTATGGCACCAATGGGCATGTCTCATCAGGATGGTCATTATTATAGCTTTCAGGGTTCACAGTTGACAAAACTATGACTTTTCTTCCATAGCTGGCCACATTGAACCTCCTAGCACTATCAAAGCTAGATAATATAGATTTAAAAAGCTAAAAAAAAAAAAATAAAAGGAACATAAAATATATAACATGGCGAATCAAAATATTTTTAAAGATTAAAATTAATCTGATATTTAAGGCTTCTTCCAATGAATATATTTATTTTAACCAAACTTTCAGTGAGCAAATTTAAAGCAAGGGGGGGGTAGGGCTCATTCATGAATTAGACATTTTTGTTCATCATGGACAGACGACAGGACAGTAGTTGGTGGGCAGTCTGTTGAACTGTGAGAGTTCAGCAGCCCTAAACAGCTTCAGTTCTAGGGTTGTATTTTTTTCTGTTAATTGTGATCTCCAAACAGAGAAACCAGCTGTCAGAAAACTACAATGCTCTAATTTTACAATCATGTTTCAGCTAAAATATTGATCCGTAAGATTAACATTAGGAGCTCTGGGAGTAGCTGAAAGCACCCAAGCACGGTATAGACTTCTGCAAGGGACAAAAGGCAAGAGCAAATCTAAACACCAAGATAGACCACTGTTGCTTTAATCTCCCAGGCATTTCTTCACAGGACAGAATAGGGTAGCTGGCTTTAACCATCAAGCTCCCCAAAACACACTGCTTCAAACACTTGAGGTCAAGGAGACACAGAGGAAGAAAAAAAAAAGAGCCCCTAAAACAACCTATTAACAGATTCCAACTTGTGGGTGTCCTAAACTAACCCATTCCTTGAAGTAAAAAACTCTATACAAAGGGGCTGTTTGAAGGCATTCAGAAAGCACTGCGCCATCTCTGGGTGCAGGCACCAGCATCCCAGGAAGAAGGAGGAGGTCAACACCTGCCAGTGAGTTCTCACCTCCAGACATCCTCATTTCACTGAAGAGGGAGTACAAAGAAGACTCTGGTTTACATAGTTCATTGGTGTGTAGGCTGGAGAGCAACACTGTAATTCGGGTGTCCTGGTAATTATGGCACACACAGTGAGTGTTTTAAAGTGACTGGTCTGTAAATTAGAGATACAATTATTGTTGACATGCTTCAAAGGAGAAAACGTGAAAGGTTTTGAGAAGAGCTGAGACATACAGAGAACCAAAGACATTCTAGAGAGAAGACCTCTGACCTCAGTTTGTAATCAGGATTCCAGGGGTGGAGTCCGGAGTTCATCCTCCACTCTGCACCTCAGGCAGCAGGTGGCTCCGCATCAGGATAAACACAGAGGGAAAAACCCCAGGATGTGGCCAGGAGGGAAGGGCAGTCCTAACTAAAGGGTAAGGCTGTGATCATTTCCCCAAACTGAGACCACCTCCCTGCCCTTGGGATTTACCCAGCTTTTTAAATAGAACGGCTATTCTCCAGCTCATTAAAGCCATCTTTTAGGGGCAGAAAGTTGGTTTGGTGGTTAAAAGCCTGCGCTGCTCTTACAGAGGACTCAAGCTTGCTTCCTAGCTTAGGTGGCTCACCACTGCTGGTGATCCCAGCTCCAGGGGAGCAGACCCCTCTGGCCTCTGTGAGCACCTCATACAGGCATCCATACTCACACACACACACACACACACACACACACACACACACACACACACACAAGGATGAATATATATCTTAACAACAAAAATAGATGGTTAGAGACTTATCATGCTCAAGGAATTTGGCTTTTAAACTCTAATCACTATGGGGGTTTTTATTATTGATCTATTTACCTACTTATCAGTTAAAGGCTACTTATTCTGTTCCAGTTTGGGTTCTGTTAAGGATGGTTTGTGTGAGGGCAGGATAGCTCCTGTGTTTGACGTGGAAGTAGGAACTTGCAAGAGGCACACTGGACAAAACAGTTCTCCTGTCAGGGACACACAGGCTGGATTGCCCGCATCTAATATTTCATCTTCCTGTGCTTTGATTTGTATGATGTGCTGCATGCTCTCTGCAGTTCCCACAGCGCTCAGTAAAAGTGCTTGATGCCTAGAACCTGGAGCCCGTGGTCTCCTGGGGGATGACGGCACACGTGGGCAGGGGCATCACGTGCAAGAAGTGAGATACAGAGGAAACTTGGTAAAAGACACACACACAGAGAGAGAGAGAGAGAGAGAGAGAGAGAGAGAGAGAGAGAGAGAGATTCAAACAATGGTAGTCATAGAAGGTGCCAGAAGAAAAGAAATAAACCATGCAAAGCCCATCCACTCTAACACTTAAAGGGAGGGGAGCTCAAGACCAGAAGGAGTGATGATGCACACCCTCAAACATTCCAGCAAGGGAACCGTGCCACACATGATATGACCGTATGTGTGGTTTTAGAATTCACACTGTAAAATTAATTACTGATTTTCTCAGATCATGCCTGCACTCCAGTACTGCACGTGAATCTGTGTGGAAATGTGGTGGAGGATCGCTTATCCTTGTAACACTTCCTTTTAGAACAGCCCCTCCTGCAAACCCCAGGGAGGGCAAGCAGCTGAGACTTGCCCCTGTGACTGGGAGAGATGAGACCTGCTGATGGCCGAGAGCATAAGACTCCAGGATTGTTGGTCCCACCCAGTGCACATTGGGACAGCTTCTGGTGCCATGGTTATGTCCAGTCCATCTCTGATAATATCTGATTCACAGGGAGGCATTCCTTATATCATGCTGGCTTCAGTTTGTACTGAGAGAGGGAGGGGAGAGAGGGAGAACAAATGGAGAGCTACCTACTAATGGCACCTGGGCAAACAAGACAGGCCTCAAAGTAAGAATCAAGGAACAGAAAGCAGCAGTAATGCTGAATTCCATTCCTTCCTAGAGCAACAGTAGGGCTGCAAAAGTGTGAATTCCCAGTCCTGGGATTCTCCTTAACCAAGCCTGCTTTTAATTTGGTGTCTGACTTAAAGATCAGGGCACCTCTTAGAGCATCAGCGTTAAGAGTTTCTAAGATGAGATGTGTGAATGACCTCTCTGAGAGTCTTTTCCACTCTGGTACCCCATGGCTGCAGGTCCATCACCAAGGGAGAATGGGAAATCTGTTAGAAGGAGTGTTTACATGTGAGTAGAATTAGTAACAAACTTAAATTACTGGTTTGGTCCCACTTCATTTGAGAAAACACTTTGACGTTAGAGTTTTGATTTGCTTCAGCAGCTTTTACAAAATATGATTATCACTAAGAACTAATTTGCTGTGTAGTTCTTAATTTAAGGGAAAAGACTGACAGCAGGCACTAAATAAATTTTGCAAATTAACGACTTAAATGTAATTATGAATTTAAAGCATCCTTAAATAGAAATAAAACCAAGTACAAAAGACGGTGCTTGCTAACTTAACAAGCAGGAGAGCGGGCATTCCTCAGCCATGTTAAAAGCAGTGAACTGCAGAGCTCTCCTATTGCCAAAATTGTGACTATTTTATTAGAACAACAAGTGTTAGAGAAAATACTATCTCCAAGACACTTAAATGATTCACGGAGGAGGATCAGCTATGCACGCACACACACACACAAGAAAACTTGAGAAATTGAATCTGATTGGGAAAGAATAAAGAATCAGAGAAAGGGAGGAAGGATAAGGAGAAACTGTATAGGCAGAAGAAGAAAATGGCATGGAGGAGGAAGAGGAGGAGGAGGAAGAGGAAGAGGAAAAGGGAAGAGGAGGGGGAGGAAGAGGCAGAGGGGGGGGAGAAAAAGGAGGAAGAGGAGGAGGAAAAGATGGTGAAGAGAAGGAATATGAGGAACGAACATAAGTCTAAGCAGAAGGTGCTTAAGTCGGCACTGTTTCCAGGAACATTCCAGACTCTGCTGTGGCAGGCTTGAGCCCAACAAGAGTGGTGGAAATGGGAGCGGACGTAAGGCGTAAGCGATAGCGGTTCGATACACCCTTCTTATTCCTTTGCACCTGTCTCAAACTTTCCCTTTCCAGATGTGAAGCCATGGTCCGCCGTGACAAGGGTTTTTATGACTAGACCCGTCACAGGGGAGCCCCAGCACTGTAACCTTTGTAACCCTAGGGCAACTTACCTTTTGGATGAATAGAAACTGACTTCGGATGCAAAACTTTGGTCAGTTAATAAAGCGAGCCTATTTTTGACCTGGCCTTGAATTTAGGATCTAGAAAGATCTTTCTGAACTTCCTTCTGAGGATTCTCTGCTTCCTCTGTTTGCCAGACATTCGGCTTCCCTGGGGCTCACCGAGCACTCCATTCTCACACTACTCGCGTATTGTCTAGCAGCTGCATGGGAGTGCGCAGTTGAGCTGGTTAGCGACGCATGTTGAGATGATACATAGTCCCTGGTGTTTGACTATTAGATAGATGGAGGAATCTGAAATTACATGTGTATTTCATATTCCATTCCATTCTCCCTGGGTGTCCTTACCTCTGCCCACGCCTTTCCATTTGCTCAGACAGATAATGATAACCCAGATCTTCTGATCGAGATAACCCTCTGCTATTCTGACCAGCACGGTCACACTCAATGTGCTCCAAGGTCAGCTTGTCTGATTTACTCTCACTGTAGTGTCCCTCTTTCCACCTGCTCTCTACCAGTCACTTTGTATGTATATTTGTGTGTGTGTCATATGTATATATTACACATGTGTGTATATATAAGTATAAATATAATATGTAAATATTATCTGAACGTGTATATATAAGTATATATGTTATGTATATTATATGTATGTGTACATATAAATATACGTGTAACACATGTATGTATATTATATGTATATGTGATTATTAAGCATATTTGTAATATGTATATATTATATGTATGTGTATATATATGTAAATAGGTCATAAATTGCCCTTGACTTCTCTTTCCCTGCATACTGAGCTTCACTTTATCCTGTCTTATAGATGCATTTTTTTTTTTAAAGTCTGCTAAAACACAGATTAGTGAGTGAAAAGCAATGAGGCAGTTTCTGTATAAGTGAAATTAAAGAGCAAGACGTGCTCAGTGAAATTATGGATTCATGCACAGCAAATGAATTATTTACTTTTGTAAGACACATCAATACTTCCTGAAGTACTGAAGTAATTTAAGGCAATATTGAAAAATTTTGTACCAAACACAACATTCTTCTGGAGACAGAATTTTGGGAAGACATCATTCATCTTTTGGATGTGGTAAAATTTTCCACATCATCATCTGCTTGGAGAGATTTGCTGCAGAAACTTTCATCTCGCTCTCCGTTCTGGACAGGCTGCAAAGCAAGGCTTTGCTGATTGGGATTGCCTATATCAAGGCCACATCACGTTAATAGCTTTGAGAGATGCAACGTTTCGTAGTAAAATCATGGCGAGTGGATAGCAAGGATCATTTAAATTTATAAATGCAATCCAGTTTTACTGTGAAAGGGCTACAGAATTCTATAAATGTGGCCATTAGGAATTGCTTGTTTTAAAAACACTGTTTATGAAGTATGGTTTTTTGGTGCTCTAAAATTTAAATTTAAATTTAGTAATATGTTATCCAATATTATTCTGTTTTTTACTTTCATATGATGCCCCTTAAAATTTTCCTTTCTCTTTGAAGGTATTTCAGCTTCCTAAACTGCAGTGACTCTATTTGATATTGAAATACTAAGAAATACTATTAATTTCTCTGGGATGACAAGCAGCATTATATTGCTTCTCCTTCGGAACAGACATCACAGCAGACACTGGGCACCATGGCTCTGGGATAAGGATGATTTAAATAAAGCATGAACACTCATCCAAGAGAACATTGGCTTGCTGGGCACCATCACAAAACCGTCAATGTTCCAGTAACAATACCACACAAAATGTATACAACTCTGCACTGTATGGTATGCTTTCTGTATTTTCATACGCATGTTGAAGATCTACATGGTTTTGTTGTTGCTACAGAAATAATGTACAATACCAAGAAAAGCCTTTGATTCACAGCAACTTCATCTCTAGACCGGGTCAGCTTCTGCCTGCAGCCAAGATGGAGGAGCAGGGACTGGGACCTCTCATCCTCCAGGGAACATTAGCAAAAAAGACAAGGAAAGGACAGAATGAAAGATAAAGATGGTCTGTCAGCCAGCAGAGTCTGCACGACCACCAAGTGCAGAGCTCAGGGGAACCCGGGCAAACTGGCTAGATGCAGAGATCTAGGTGTGTGTCTTTGGAGGTCATGGCTAAAAGCACTTTAAAGGTGAGGGTAAAGAGTGGGGCGAGGGCGTTGTAAGTGTGCAGACATTTTCAGTGCATCTGAACTACCCAGCAGTAGCTGGTGAAACTAGACCATGTTCTCCACAGGCAGAGTGGGGACCTGCACAGTTCCAGGACCCACGGAGTCAGGTGTATCATCTCAATCCACCTGGATTTGGCCATACACAGAGTTTGCCTATTCAAAGGAAAGTTTCCTGATTCAAAGGAAGCCTTGGGAAGACCAAGATGTCCAGATGATTTGACTTCAACCCTAACTGCACTCCAACATGTTCACAGACATCTCAAAGCACCTGGTATTGAGCACGCAAATTTCATATTTGGTATTTTGAGAATTAGTAGGTATGTAAATAATCTGGAAAAATGTGTCATAATGAAAAGAAAGACCCAGCTAAACGGACCCAGTTCTGTTACCACAGTTGGAAGACTGACCTGAGTACTTTAAGAGCCATGATTCAACCTGCCGCAGAAACAAACGGAGAAAGAAGAGACTCTTGTGATACCAGGAGTAGTACACTGCCAGGGACTGAGAGGTGGAGCCGGGTGTAAGAGTTACAATCCGAGGAAGCTTTGCTCAGGATGACAAGAGCATTGCTGAGCTATGGGGCAGCTCACGCAGCCTGCTTCATACAGAATAGGAGTCCCTAAAGGAAGAAAACTGGTAACATGAGGGGAGACATATTGTAAGTTAATAATGGCCATTTTCCCCAAAGTTAGTACAACTGTAAGCCCCTTGCCCACAAGGCTCAGTGAAAGGTGACCCAAGTATAGAACAGGCCAATGGCATCAAGCCGATGACAAGAGTGGGGACCGTGACACCAGAACCAGGACAGGAGTGGCAACAGATGTTTTCTCAGCAACAGCTTGGAACAGAAAACACAGGGGCAGATTCTCCTTTGGTGAGGGATCAAAACTCTGAGCCTAAAATTCTGAGCACATCAAAATACCTCTCAGAAACAAGCTTTAAGGAAAACACAGTTAGAAATAGAAAAGCTAAAATAATCCTTCTGAACACACTTGGACGATGGAGTTAGTGCGTTTTCTTTTGATAGAGGGAGAGAATAGCAGAGATCGTGGTGTGCACCCAGGATGATGTGCACGCAAGATGGTGTGAACCCAGGATGATGTGCACGCAGGATTGTGTGCACTCAGGATGATGTGCATGCAGGATGATGTGCATGCAGGATGATGTGCATGCAGGATGATGTGCACGCAGGATGGTGTGCACCCAAAATGATGTGCACACAAGATGGTTTGCACCCAGGATGATGTGCATGAAGGATTGTGTGCACCCAGGATGGTGTGCACGCAGGATGGTGTACATGGGGGGGGAGGGGAGGACAGAGACTTGAGTTAAGACTTCTTCAATTTTCAGAACTGGGGAGTGAACATATGGCTTCATGTATGCTAGGTAAGCATTCTACCTTTGCACTATAACCCCAGAAGCCCCACTTAGGACACATATTTTAAAAAATACTTAATGCTTACTGCAAAAGTAATAATGCAGTACAGTGTTTACAATGTACGAGAAAGTAATATTAGCTATTAGGGCAAAGAATAAGATTCCTATAAGTAAATCTGTATAATAAAACTTGACCCAGGTATAACACTCCTAGGCATATGCTCAAAGGACCCGGTATCCCACTCCACAGATATGTGCTCAGCCAAACTTATTGCTGCTCTATTCACAATAGCTAAAAACTGGAGACAACCTAAATGTCCTTCCATCGACAAATGGATAATGAAAATGTGGTACACATATATGATGGGGTTCTATTTGGCTGTAAATAAAAATGAAGTCATGTACAGGGAAATGGGCGGGACTAGAACGACAACGAGCTTGTGCATTTCCTTTTGACAGAAGGAAAGGATAGTAGAAGTCCGCTGTGTGCGTGCGGGACTTCCCCAAGGAAGTTATCTGGTTCCAAATGGTCAGCCCTGAATATACTTTTATATATTATGTATACTCAGTGAGTCGCCCAGACTCAGAAACCGACGTCACATGTCCTCTCTTATTAGAGGTTCTTAGCTTGAAATCTTCAGGTAAAAGTGTAGTCATCATCCAGGAGTCTCTCACTGCACTGAATGGAGACTATTACAGAAAACTTTAACCACTTAAGAGGCAGAGCTGTAGAGCCTAGTCCCAGTGGCTACCTCCGCAGAGCACTGCTGTATCCAAGGCTCAGGGAACAATGTGGAAAGGAGACACAAGGACTGCAAGAGCCAGAGGTGAGATGGTTTGCCATGAGACCTATCTCTTGATAATGTGAGAAGCAACACCCATAAAGCCTTACCAACATGACTGCCTGAGATAACCAGGACAATAACAATTGACATGCTAACATGGACAAGGGAAAATCCACGAGGCCTCAAACCTACACAAAGAACTACAGGCAGCCAAGGAATGCTTAGAGTTGGGGAAATAGTCCTCAAGGACGAGAATACCACTTAGTTATCCAGTACCAAAAGGTCACCCTGGGATATACTTTTATATACAAGTAATAGTACACAGGCTAAGCAGGTTATATTTAAGAATATATTTGTATATACATGCATATATATCATATATGCATATAATAAAAATTAATGTGAAAAGAACGTGGATTTGAAAGATAGGAAGAAATGATTTATGGGAGGGATTAGAGGGAGGAAAGGGAAGGGAGAAAAATGCAATTATACTTTCAAAAATAGAAGACAAATAATATAACTTGAAAGAAGATTATGTAGTATGCATGCTGCAAACCATAAAGCAAATAAATACAAATAAAGCCAATAAATCAACAAATAGAGTCATAAAAACATTCAGTTTTCTAAAAGAAGGCATGGAAAACGAGAGAAGGAACAAAGAATATAAAAGCCAGAGCTCAACTTTATCCATAAGGAGTCCTGAAGTATAGGGAGACACAAATGTACAATTAGAAGGCCTAAAATACCAGCATGACAAGAAAAGCAAAATGTGCACAACAGAGCCACAATTAAAAGTCTACATGACACACTTTTCTTTCTTGTTTCTGTGATAAAGTCCTTTAAGAATAGCAACTATGGGAAGAATGCTTTACTCCAGCTCACAGATCAAGCATGAGGTAGTCATGTCACCTAACAGTCAGGAATCCAATAGGAATGAATACCTGCTGCTTACTTCCTCCACTTAGGCGGTCCAGAATCCTGACCAGGGAATGGTGTTACCCACAGTGGACAGTTCTTAGCAATTCAATTAATGGAACCAAGGCACACTTAGAGTTCTATCTCTGGACATATTCTAGATTTTGCCAAGTAGACAGTTAACACTAACCATCACCCTGCATTTTAATACTAACAGAGTTGATTCTGTAGTCAGGAACACTGCCATCAAGATAAAGAGTCATTTCACCATGATAAATGTCTATCCAAAAGGAGAACATAATACTTCAAAGTCTTTACATGTCTAATGACAAAACCTCAAAATAAATAAAGCAAAACTTTTAGGATTATAAAAGAATAGGCACATTAACAGTCATTGCCATGAATTTCAACACCACTGTCAATTCTTGACTGAATAAATACAACAAGGATATAGGATATCTGAGTGGCATTAGCAACAAACTTGACCTTACCTGAGATTTAGGGAATATAGTCTACTCAATAAAAGTATAGCACACAGTATTCTGTTCATTTGGATCATCACTGTGATAGACTATAATCTGAGAAAGAAAACACTCTTAGTAAAGGAAACATGGCCATATTCTGAAGCTGAGCATAAAAGTACATCTTCCCATTGCTGTGGAATTAAAATGAAACCAGAGACCCAGGGATCACAACTTTGAATGATACCTCCTGGAGAGAAGCCTAAAACAATGAAGATAGGGAAACCTTGCTAAACCGGTGGTGGAGGGGAAGGAGGAGGAGGAGGAAGAGGAAGAGGAGGAGGAGGAAGAGTATCTGGCTCTTGTTTGATTCTAAAACATTCCCCCAAGGCCTGAGCTTTGAGCACTGGGCCCCCAAGCTGTTGTGTTATCCTGGAGACTGTGGATCCTTTGGAGAATGGGAACTGCCTGACAGAACCTGGCTCACTGAACCCTGGATGTGTCTTTTCTGTTGCCCACATGCATCCTGCGCAGCTGTCACCTCATGATCCCACGGTCATAGGTGTGTGCAGAACTTTGCTCACAACTGAGTTTTCTGGAACTGGTGACCTGAAAGAAATATCTCCTCTGTTTGCTTCTCTCGAGCACTCTGCCATGGCAGTGAGAGAAGCTAGCAGCACGGCTCTGTCTTGGGGTGAGACCCATTAGCTTTTATGGTATCCTCATGCTCATCTTTTCTGTTTAGTAGAGTTTTATGCTTCTTCGCTATTCTGTCTCCTCTTGGGGGTAGTTGTAGTAGTTCCCAAGGAGTTTTGTAAAATTATTTTCCATGGTGGTAAAATGGGTAACTTCAAATTTATTATTTTAACCACTTTTTATTGTAAAGTTCAGTTAGTTATATTTAGATCACTGTGTATCAATATCTTAAACTTTGACCTGAAAATCCAAATAATCCATGTCTTTTAAATAATAATTCCCTAATCCTGATCTTCATCCCCCAGCAACCACTGCTCTGTGCTCATCTGGATTTGACTGCCCACGCCTCCTGTTAAGTGCAGGGACAACATCTATGTTCTCTGTGCCTGCTGTATTCACATGGTGTCCAGCCATGGTGTAGCAGCTGTCGGACCTCCCTCCTTTCTCCAAGGAGCCTTTTAGAGATACCAACCCCTGAGGCTAATCACATGCCATCTCCCTGGGAGAAGCTACTGCATCTTTATGCTTTAAAGATCCACGGCAGCACTTATGGAGAACTAGCCATTGTGTTCAATACTCAGCTTATGGTTGGTTTGTCACCAAACTTGAGACCTGAGTTCAAACTGAGGAACCCACGTGGTGGAAGGGGAGAACTGATTCCTTCAAGTTGTCCTCTAAACACACAGGAGCACACACATATGAAGAGATGATAGATAGATAGATAGATAGATAGATAGATAGATAGATAGATAGATACATACATACATACATACATACACAGTTGCATAGATAAATACATAGATACATAGATAGATACATAGATAGATAGATACATAGGTTATAAACAAGATTCATGGGTAATTTTGAAGTATTGAGAGACAAGAGAGCCAAACTCCCCAATGGTTAGAGAGGAGGAAGGAGCAGGCAACCTAGCCCAAATGAATAGGGGAGACTTCCTGGTGAAACACTGGCTGCTTCTGCCTCAGCACACACAGACCTTGGAAAGGACAGGAAAGACTTTTTTTCCTCCATGGCCCTCCCACCTAGTATGCCCTTTCCATTTGAGTTCTTCCTGAAGGTCAGAAACAGTGGGTATGTCTCTTGTTTACTCCCTTGTCCCTGCTAGGGCTACAGACAAGGCTTCTTGATGTCAGTACAAAGTTTAATTTTTTAAAAAAAGTTTCTCAAACATTCTTTTGTTACAAGAATTCTTTTCAAATGAAAAGCATTAGCATTCAACTTCAGTTTAGTGGTTGAGCTAATTATTGCAGTTTGTTCCACTGCTTAGTTCAAAAGTCCCTGAGTAGAAATATATGTTTCAAATTATCCTCACAAACACAAAATATAATAGATACATTATTCTGGAAATTAACTGCACTTTTATGAAAGCCTTAGGCAGATATAATATGAATAGCATTTATTTTCACATTTCCATAGATTTTAAAAATAATAGCTTTTGTTTTCCTCATTATCCAGGACGAAAACAAGCTCTAATTTAAGTGAGGACTAATGACCTTTGCCTTCTGCTGTACAGCCTAGCCGCACTAATTGTGAGGGCCACATGTGTTCCTCTGGTAGTTGTGCTCTTGGCAAAGCTATGGTGCTTTCACTTAGTGTGATGACCTGGCGCAGGCTGCTCAGTTAGAAAGAAGGGTTTTGATTCCCCAGATCGTCCCTTTTGCTACATGCTCCACACTCAGCTGACGGTTTGAAAAAAAACACCTTCCTGTAGTTACAAAGGAGCTAAGAAAGGCAGTGTGAGCACATAACAAAACCCAGCAGGTCTGTAACAAGATTTGAAGCGTGGGTGCTAGAAATATACACCTAAAGACTTATACCATCAGCCACTCCTCCATGACTGCTAAACTAGCGCACAATCCCAGAGCTAGGAAAGGACCAGAGCGGGGTGTGTGTGTATCCGAATATAAATGATGAATAAATGATTAACATGAACCAGAATGGGGTACAATCTTAACTGACCGACTCTATTGTCCCAAATAATAATTCAGCACTTTCATAACAATCCATAACTTCTGTTTCACAGCTGAGAGCAGTCAAACTTCAGGATGCTTAAACTTTCATGAGGTCAGAAGACATACTGGGAGATGCTGTCTCTTTCTCCCCTGTCGTTCCTTCTTCCACTCTTTGCTTTCCTCACCCCATGATCTCTTCATCCAGTAACTGAGAGAAAACGCCTGAAGTACACTCAGGTCTCTGCTTGGGGAAGGGTGATGTAAAGACGGGAGAGGAGAGGTCTGTCTGTCTGTCTGTCTGTCTAGGCTCCACATGGGGCCGTGCAGTGCTACAGCCTTGACATCTTGAGAGGATACTTCTTTACCACAGACAATGCTCATGGGTGTCTAAATTGTGTGATACATCACCATGTTATGTACCTATCTGAATTGTCTCATGTAAATACACTTACATTTTAAAATGCTTAATGGAGTTTACTGCATCATAATACAGATTGAAAGTGTTCATTTTGTACAAACACTATGATTCGTGAAATTCACTATAGTGATTTCTCTCAATTAACATTGATCATTTAGCACAACACTACATTTGCAAGGATTAATTTTGAACATTTTGTCTAAAATCATTACAGACCTCATACCCAAGTTGTCAACACCTTTCCTTTCCCTCCCCAAGGCCACTGTTGGTTGTTCCTGCCTGTAACAGTCACTTTGATCCCTTGCTTGGGAGCTAAGCCCTTTACATTGGTGTTTCAGGGAGCGTTTTTCTGGCTCAGGTCCTTCTTGGCTCACAATTTTAGCCTTTTCTTGGGTCCTCACACAGGGCCTCCACTTAGCACCGGGAGAATCACCGATGAGCTTCCCTGGTGGATGATGGGGCCTTGGACAATGGGTCCATGTGTTTCTTCTTTGTGCTTGGTTCCTACGGATTGTTGACAAGAACTCAAAACATCTCAACATCGCTTCTTTCCAGAAATGTAGTTCCTTTTCCTTCCATGAAATCTGTGCCACATCCTACATCTGCTACACACCCTCAGCCACTGTTTCATGGAACATGGTTCAGCCTAGAGGCTGCCTCTCTCATTCAGCCCATGCCCTTGCTTGGTTTGCTGATCTGGGTACTTGTCCTGGCAATTTCCCAAAATCACTCACTTGGCAATGTCAGCCTTGTACCCTAAAACACTATGATATCACTACATTGACTACTACGTATGAACTTGATTAAATGCCTCTTGCTATAATGTGCAAGAGGAACCTATAAAGTGCATTTACATCTGAAATGAAAATAGAATCATCTATTTAGTAAGTAGATGGCCAAACTTGCTGTGGAGCTGTGCATTTTTATTGTTAATCCACTGAACAAATTTAATTATATTCTTGAGTTGTTTCCTAGTAATACTTATAAATAGTAACCTCTTTTACAACACGATAGTCAATTTATTCTGCCGTGTAAACTGTCTCTCATTAGCCTTCCTACCGATGTGCTCCACTGAATACATATAGATCTACCTAACTAAATGTTGCTACATTTTTTCAGTTTTCTAAATCATTTTGTAGGTGTCTGAAATATACATAAAACATGATTGCAGACTGGGTACAGACAGCAAACAACTGTTCTAGAAAGTTATACCCATGTGCTGTCCTTAACATTGGTGAGAATATAACATTTCAGAAGTTCTTTCGATTTTTCCTTATAAATTGTTATGACATGTAGTACAGATAGTTATATGCTCATTGGATGTCCATATGGTTGTATTAGGTTCTTCCAGAGGCATCAAAGTATAATTCAATATTAGTTAATGGTCACTAAAAATAAAACATTGTCACATTTTCTAAATGAATACATTTTAAATGAATTTAACTCAAGGAAATTAATAGTAAATATCTATGACAATGAACAACCCTTACAATGAGGAAAATCAATTTTCAATTTATTGAATATTATTATTGTGAACAATCTGGTGGTCTAAATAAAGGTATATTGAGTTTACTGATTAAACAAAACAAAACAAAACGAGAAAAGTAGTGTCTTATAGGCAAGATCAATGTGAAAAGTCTCAGTCACAGGGTCGGTAAGCACAGTGTGCACCTTGTGAACCGCTTGCCCTTTGCATACCAGTTAATTAGTAAATTATTGTGAGAAGTCACACAGCCATGAACCAAAGCCTGGAAACAGAAGTACAGTGGATGTCAGAGAGAGGGCAGAAGAGAGAGAAGGAGGGAGAGAAGGAAAGAGCGAGAGGGGAAGAAAAGAGAAAGATGAAGGGTAAAGGCAGAGAGCGATGAGGTAAGGCAGTTAAGAGAGGTTTGCAGGAGAGAGTGGCAAGGGGGTAGGAATCAGGGTTCTAACAAGGTTTTTCTTAGGATATTGATTTGAATTTATTTTATTTTAATTGTAAACATTTTAAGAATTTACTTTTTATTCTAGAGTTGGTCATTTCATGCTATAAAATGGAGGAAGTATTCCTTTGACCTGGGTTTCACAACGAAGAGAGCAAAGGTAGAAGATATGACTGCTTTCTTAATTCATGACTCTGGGATCAGAGTGCACTCCGTGATTTAAAGTTGTCTAGACACACAGACTCAAATTTGTCTCTGAAATGGACTGGAGACATGTGGCTTCTGACTCAGATGCAAAGGTTAGCGTGCTGACTCATCTCCTCCAGAGCCAGATAGTGTGTTTCCCACTCAGGAAGCAAGGCCATTCGCTAAGACTGTAAAGTCCCCACT
>JADRCH010000244.1:2846594-2871403 GCA_019843965.1 Rhynchomys soricoides
CCCACTCAGGAAGCAAGGCCATTCGCTAAGACTGTAAAGTCCCCACTCAGGAAGCAAGGCCATTCGCTAAGACTGTAAAGTCCCCACTCAGGAAGCAAGGCCGTTCGCTAAGACTGTAAAGTCCCCACTCAGGAAGCAAGGCCATTCGCTAAGACTGTAAAGTCCCCTTATTTCCAGGCAGAAGTAGAGATGAGGGGTGGTGGCCGTGTGTCCTGAGGAAAGACTGCAGTGTGGAGGCTGGGCGTCCTAGAGTTCCAAGCTTCCGGTGACCCTGCATGCTATTCAGTGTGCCTAGAGACAGGCTGCATGCAAGGGGTCTTCCCAGAAGCCAGCTGTGTAAGTGGAGCCATGCAGCAATAAATAAGACAACATGATGGACCTGAGGCACATGCAACACGAGGAATGACTATGAACTTCAGAAGAACAGTCTACAAAGCCAGATATCTAAGGCAGGGTTAGAAAGGAGTGTTAGCACAATTGGCACTTTTGGGGAAAGCATATACAGAAGTATATAGAGAAGAAACAGAAGCTGCTGACCTATGAAGGGAGTGTCCGTAGCACTTATATGTGGGAAACAGGGTCTGCTCACTCAGTGGGTCTGTGGACAGATGTTGACTTTAGGGAGACCCGGCTATGTGTGAGGATAAATACCAAAGCAGCCAAGAGCCTGTATAAGTTGGCTATAAGGAGGAAGAAAATTACATCTCGGATAGGCTTAGAGAAAGTGAATATTTACAAAAATTCTTCCTTTGTACTGCAGTAAAGCTGTTCATGAGACTATTGGCAGTCTTTAGCAAAGTACAGCAGGACTGCCTCCCCTAAACAGGCAAGTGTCACAAGAAAAGCAGGTGAAGGTCAAAACACTGACAAGAAAGCAAAAGTTGCTGGGTAACATAAATGTGAGTTCACTGTACAGGGAAAAGAGAGAGAAATATCTGAAAAAATAAAACAATAGACAAAATCTCCTCCAATTAGATCTTAGTCAATAAGCACAGATTCTAGACTCTCAACACGCTGCAAGGAAAAAACATTTCAAAGAAACCATATCTGGATACATTAGAGTCTAAATGCAAGAGGCCATGGGCAAGGGGAACGTCTTAAAGAGCCAAGGAAAGAGAACATCACACACAAAGGAAGAACGATTCCAATGTTCAAACATCACGGCAGCAGAAGGCAGGAGAGACACAACTTCATGACCCTCTGAGAAAACCACTGCCTCAGAAGGCTCTGTCTGATAGGAATATCCTTCAAGGATGAGGGGTAAGGAAAAACATTTTTAGGTAATGAAAGACCAAGCATCCAGTGCTACTCTACCAGAAATACTGGAGACAACTCTCAATGATGAGGAGACTTGGAACATCAGCATTAAAGGGGGACAACAGTTATCTGGAAAGTATGGAATCTGCATTTTCCTTCTCCAGTTCCTTACACAGGCATGGCTGATTAGCACTAAAATTGTCTTATGGCGTTTTTAGTATTGGTAGATATAAGCTAAACAAACCAAACCAAAACCAAAACCAAAAAACTATTACCGGTAAGGACCGTAGAGAAGGGGCACATGCATGTGTTAACACAAGCAAGCCGTAAGGGGTGAGGAACCTGTACTGTAACACACAAAGCAAACACAAAATAGAAAAGAGCAGCCTGGATCTAAGAGATACTAACGAAGTCCACCAATTTTTAAAAAGAGAAAGGGAAAGAGTGAAGAAAAGAACAAAGTAACACAAACAGTTGTTACAAAAACAAACTATAGCAAAGACTGCAATTCAGCCTCATAAAGAATCACACTGAAGCCAGGCAGTGGTGGCGCACACCTTTAATCCTAGCACTTGGGAGGCAGAGGCAGGTGGATTTCTGAGTTCGAGGCCAGCCTGGTCTACAGAGTGAGTTCCAGGACAGCCAGGGCTACACAGAGAAACCCTGTATCGGAAAAAACAAAACAAGCAAACAAAGAATCACACCGAAGACCAGCACTAGATAGAAGCCTGGAAGACAGAAGTCCATAGAACAAACATGGCCAGTTTCTGGAGTGTGTGTGTGTGTGTGTGTGTGTGTGTGAGCATGCGTGCGCGTGTGTGCTCACATATGTGTGTGTATGTATGTATATATATATGTGTTCTGTAAATATTCTAAATGTAGTAGCTATTTCAATCAATTTATTGTTTCAAAATATTTGAAGACATTTTTACCAAGCAATTTCAAATCACTGGCTCACAAGATTTTGTTTATTTTTGGTAACAGGAGGCAGAAAACCCACAGGTTCTGAAGTATGAGTGAGAGTTCTCTTTCTTAGAGAACAAAATCTCACACACTTCTTCTTGTAAACCCCTTCATGAGGAACTGTCCATCTTCTGGAAGCCAGTGATTCTTCATCTTTAGACAGCAGAGCCCACGTTACTGTCCTGATCATGTGATGCTGCACGCTTCATGCAAAGCAGAAATAAATGAGTGGAAAATGAAGCTGTTTACTGAAAATAACATAGTTCCCAGTTTTACTTGTGCAATTTGATGAGAACAAAATGGGCCCTGGTGTTGATAGTGACTCAGGGCATGCATAAACTACCCTGTCAGAGCATGCGCCTAACACTTCTCAGTATGACAGTATTGGCCATCGATGAGTGGGGAAGAGAAGCCATCTAACTATGCCCTGAATTGCTGGGGACTGCCACCACTTGAAACTGTATAGACTTTAAAGTCATTTTATTTTCTTTTTATAGGTTTGTTTAATTTTTTAAATTTAATTTTTATTTTTAAAGATAAGCTTTCTCACTGTGTGGCCGTGGCTAGCATAGAATTTGATTTAGGATAGGTTAGACCAGGATAACCTTCAACTCACAGTGGTCCGCCTGCCTCTGCTTCCCAAGTGGTAGGATTAAAGGCCTGTGCCACCATGCTGACCTTGTTCTCTTTTTGGATAAAATGTGATCATATGTTTCAAAATAGAAAAGTTCAAGGTAAAAGTTTTTTCCTAACTGAGATAATAATAACTGGTATTTATTCATCAACTCTCCAAGTCTTATTACCTAAAGGGGTAAACGAAACTGTATCTGATGTTGTTTGGTTCATCTTACAGTCCTATACAAAGCTGTTAATGCATTAGTTAACTAGGATAAGGAAAATATTTCCTGTATCAGTCCTTCTACTAATCAAATAAATTGTCAAGTTTTAGGGATTTCAGGGCAGCTCAAAGTATATGGGTTTCCTTGTGTTCCCCTCCCCCACAAGCCACCACTCTCTATTTCTGAATTGGAATGGAACCCAGAGCTTCACACATCCTAGGCATGCATCCTATCACTCAAAGATACCCCAGCTCCAAGGTGAGGAATGCAGAGTCAGGCAGTCCTTGATTAACCACGCTCCTTTCCAGTATTTCTCACCAGCGTGGCCTGTCTTATAAAACACACCTACCCAGCCTCTTAACCTAGCCGATCTAGAGCACAGTCCCTAAGCATACTGAATCTCAGCTATTCACTTTCATGGCAATGTATTTATTTCACATTTGTGGAGAAACAGGGAGAAAATAGTGAGGTGGAGAGTCTTAGCTGTCTCTTTATGTCGGTATAAGCAGAGCCCTGGGTCAGATTCCTCACCTGCTGGCACACAGCCTTAGTAAAAGGAGCAGGGACCTGGGTCACACCTCCGCTTGTGACATTGTGCTCACAATACTGCACCTGTATTGACTCCCCAGTGCTTTTTCACAAAGCTTTTTACACAGAGGAAACAAGAAGCTGTTTGGTATTAAATGAACCCAAGTTGATTTAGTCACTAATGCACACCTTCACTCTGATCAACCACTTATCCAAGTGCCTGTTATCTGCCAAACACTGTCGAATCATTCAGATAAGCCACAATATTCCGAAACTGTTTGCTGTTCGTGGAGAAGAGCCACAAATCAGGTGTTCCAATACAGTGTGCTATATTCCAAGGGTCCTTGTGTGCACATGGGACCACAGACACACAGAAAAACAACTCTAAGAGATATCTTTAAGTCCGTCTGAGAGGGGATGAGGAATGTCGCCGAAGGAAGAGATTGAGGATGATCACGCTTAAGGGTGGCTTTCAAAAGTGAACCAGAGCAACAGTGTGCAAGGACTTACAGGCAGAAGTGAGGGCCCGGGCAATGTCATGGAAGCTGGAGAGCAGTGTGGGAAGTAGTCTGCTCATTCGGAAGAATCACACGTGTTATGTTAATGGAGTTCAACGTGACAGGAGATGAAACCAGTACAGAACCCCTCCCCTCGAGGCCAGGGGGAGCTGTGTGTACTGAGGAGTCCTCTCCTTCTTGCAGGTCTTGATAGAAGAGTGCCATTTTGAAATTTCATACTAGGAGGGTATGAAAATTTTAGGGACCTAGGACAAGAGCCTGATGGTTGCTTCCTCTCTATCTACAGGTAACTCTCTCCGTGTGCTGATGGTGGCCCCCTCCTGTGGGGAATCTGCTCATTGGGTAGGTTGGCTGATCCCACTTCTAGGACTACAGCCAAGAAATGGGCACCTGTTTCATGCCAGTCAGCATACTGTAGACAGCCTGTTTGTGGTAATGGACCATGCAGGTTCAGGTAAGGCTGCTAATCAGAAAGCCTTCCTGTTCGCCACATAGACTCGGATAAATGTCCTCGGATAAATGTCATGCCATCTGCCTCTTGATGAGCAGTCTTCTCAGATATGATGACATGAGGAAAAGCATCCTCTGGCCTGGCTGGAGCTGAAGGCAAGGTGCATTGGGCTTTGGAATGTGAGCCAAAGTGTTTCTCGATCTGTACTTGGGCTAAGGTGGATTTCTTTAAGATGCTACCTAAGAGTCTTGAACACTCTTATAGTCTATTGCTGTAGAAAAAATGTGCCATTGGAAGTTCAGATGCACTATTATGTATACAAACCAGGACAACTTGTATAAACTCAGCTTTAGAATCATGCACCAGCACATACTTTATTGTCTCTGTCTACTTGTAATCTTTTAAATAGGAAAAGTCTGCAGGAGTTGAAGCAGATGACATCATCTTTCCCCCCACCATGTTAGAGAAACCCCCGTCTGCTGAGCCTGCTGGATGGCTGAATTTTCTGCTCGTTCTTCTGCTTGACTAGAACTAGTCTTCTTGGATAGCTCTCAGACTGTGCAAAAATGTTTTTAAAATGGCATCTAATTGGAACGAGGGGAAATTATTTGATCTTAAGCCTACTCTATGAATGGGTTCAGATAGTCACTTACAAAACACACAAAAGTCAGCATGTATTGATAATGTTTGCAAAGAGTGCCATTGACTCTAGACCACTTCAAAACCATACATTAGAGAGCAGCCATGTTTAAAATTTGCAAGACTTAAAGGACAAAATTTGCATAAACAAATGCACGTTTTTCAGGACAAAATGTCTTGAATTAAGAAAAAGACTGATATATGCAAATAGTTGAGATAAAGAACTCACGGTATAGAGCAAAGAGCTTTTCAATAATGAGACTTAGTTTTATTTGGAGAGCATTTTCGTTAAGGCTTCAGTTTAAGGGGCCTTTTACAGAATATTATAGTTCCTAATATCCTAACACCCTTGGCTCCTCACACTGATGGATGCCCTCATGTTTGTGTAATTTATATTTCCCCACCTGTACACTTCTTCCCCAAACTCATTCGTTTTCCGATACTGTGATGATCTGGATTCCCGAAGTTATTCTGAACTTCCTGTAACCTGGACATTTCTTCTGATGTGGTAGGTTGATGCTCGGAGATTCAAATGAAACCTGGTAATGGGCGTTGGTCCTGTTCGTTGGCAATATATTGATTGACTACTCAAACCTCTTAAACTCTTCTTTGGAGAAGCCTCCAGAGTTGTGTGTGAGTAGACCTGAGAGAGGAGGGGTCATCCCTGCACTGAGGAAGCAGAGGAGCACAGCCCATGAAAGGTGTACCCATCAGCACCATGCCCTGCCATCACTACAAATGCAAATGAATTTACTCTAATGAGAAGGTGTTTGAAATACGATCTGGCATTTAAGAATTGTTGAGAAGCACTGCTCTTTACTGATTAACTTTTACTAAACTAAGCTAATTATCCCTTGTCAAGGCTATAAAATGCCCATGAAAGCAGAGAGGATGCCACAGGAAGAGAGGGGCTCCGTAAGAGGCAGACGAAAAGACGCAGAAGACAAGGAAAGGTAGCCTTGCACACTCCTTGCTTTGAGTTCCTCCTTAAGATCAAGGCAGAGTAAATAAAGCAACTATTTTAATTACTTTTTCTGAAGTAAACAGTGATTTGTATTCAATACACACAAGCAATAAATCTTCAGGAAGAAGACAACAGTAAACGTTTCGAAGCTTGCTGCTGGGATCCCTCTTGCTATGGTGCTGGTCACAGCCTTCACCCCTTCTACACTTCTACCAAGTTATGTGACTCAGCTGGTAGAAGGCTTGCTTAGCATGCCAGAGGCCCTGGGTACGACCACAGCAATGACACTGAAAATGGTGTGCGTGAATCATGGTTTCTCGACTCTGCTTCCAGGCTGTTGGCCTGCCTTGTGAGTTCTAGACTTGCCTGTCCCCACAGTCATGTGATCCCATTCCCATGGTCACGTGATCCCAATCCTGGAAGTGAATCACTCATTTATATGTGTCCTGTCAGTTCCACACCTCTGGAAGCTCCTGATGCAGCGGCCCACCCAAGGCTAGCTGAGCATACCCTTTGGTGGGTAACTCCACCACATGGGAAATCAGACAGTGTGGATTCCCAAGTGAAATGCAGCAGGCACATAAAGTAAGGGGGTGCATCTATTTCCTAATAATAAACAGATATTAGTTAGATATCAAATTAGTTACTGATATAACACTTTTTTTCTCCTAGAGAAAAATACATGCCAAATATTTCCCATTCTGCTTTCAGCTTCTTGAAGGTGATGTGACATTTGTCGTTTACACAGGCAGCTGTGAGAACTTGTCTCAACCCTAGCACAGGACAAAACCCCACCGCATTGCTGGATAGCTCACACATATCTGGGTCCAGAGAGTTTTAGGATCTAAATAGAATTCAGCTTTCTTTTAGTGAAAAAGTAGAAATAATGAAACATTCAGCTTTGAATGTTTGATAGAGTTCAGTCTGAGAGACTGCGAAAGGTTAACACTGCAGTGCATTTCTGAAGTAGAAACAGGGAAAGGGGCCAGATGACAGGTGCATTATCTTCTTGCCTTAGATCACTGCGGTTAAAATGCCTTTGAAAGTGAAGAACAAGGCCTTGAGGCCAGCATCTGTAACAGGGTCATTTTGATCAAAGGATATTTCTGTTTTGGCAGTTTGGAAGAAAATAATTTGATCAAATATCCAACTATAAAGTTATTGTCCATGAGACTGATTTGAAAACTCAAGTAGAGCCAAACTACATTTTGCCCTTACTGACAAGACATCATTTATAACTAAGACCCTCCTGCTGAAGACAAAATTGACTTATGTTTTGGGTATGCAGCTCATTTTGCCTTTCTCTCGATACATTGTCAGAATGGCAAGCCTTGGGTGCATTAATAAGACAGAGCAATTATCTATCAGCTCTTTGGGCATAGCTACAGAACGATAAATTAAAAGAACTAAGCCATAAAATCACGTTATCTCTTAAAAGTATAAAAAGATATAATGCAGAAGGTTATGCATCCTGTGTATGCTCGGGGTTTCTACAGCATCTCAGAAAATAAACCATGACATCTGAAGGCTATTTAAAGATATACAAGTCAGCCACACAAGGCATGGTGCAAAGGTTTGTAAAGCTCTCCCTTTTCCCTGGACCATCAGCACTGATGGTCTTGTGGGCAGGGCCCTTTGCTTTGTGACTACAAGGCTGGGATGTGAACAGAACATGTTTGTTCACTGAGCTGCAGACATACGAGAACTGTATAATCAATTCCCAAAGTGCTATGAGGAAAGCCTTTGAAATGTCAGAAATAATGTTCATTGTAATTGGAAATGCCTAAATATTTAGGTGTTCAGGGACTAAGGTTCTTCTTGTCAAAACACACACAAACTATCAAGAAGAGCAAGGTGGCACCGTGAGTGCGTGCAGCAAGGCAGGAGGATGATGCTTTTTTAGAACACCCGCAGCAAATGCACCCAATGGGCAATCCCCAGAGAGGCGAGTTGAATGTTCTTACTGTTGTGAGAGTTTCCTTCCTAGCTTCTGGCATGTTCTTTAGGGTATCCTCAGTGGAGATGCATCTTTAGCATCAGGAGTGAATTGAGGCAAATATTATTTCAATTGAAATCTAATAAATAAGGTGTATGACAAATTATGTAATCAATAATGTCATAAACAGCACACTGAACAAATGCCAGTCTCTTTCTCATAACCTCATATGATGTTCTGGGACTCGTGGAGTCAGAAGCCTTGAGTGTGATGCTCTACCTGTCTGATTTCATCCTTTTTTTTTCTCTTAAAAAATTAAGCAAAATGTCAGTGCTCGATCTTCTCCTTGATAGAGTATCTGGAAGCAGCTGAAGAGCCCAGTTCATTTACCCATCATTCTTTGCCTCGTCATCATACTAGAACCAATTACTTTAGGTGGGGGGCACCCAACTTCTCAAAGACAACAGGTACCGAGAGAAGCCTTCAGAATTGTTTAGTGTAGGGAGCTGTGAAACTCCTCTGTAGCCTTACCCTAACTTCCTGTCTCTGTGAATGGGAATAGTGACAAGAAATTGGTCACCCTCCCAAACAGGTTCTTGCATCGTTGGAGTGCTCTCCTTAGCAGAAAGCCTTTCTGTGTGTTGAGCCCATTTACTCCATTACTTCTTCTGGAGGAGGGAGACCTGGCATCAGATGAAGCCCTGAGTTCTTTGTCATAGTCCTTTGAATGCTAGAAGACAGAAGTCACATCTCTCCTATATCTTCTGTGCCAGGTTCTGTAGCTCTGTTCCCCCTGTCACTAGCAATCCTGGAAGACTGTATATTCTTAGACCAAAGACTACTCCCTCCTGTCTTATGCTGCTGCTTAGTGTGAAGGGAAGAAACACCCGATGATGGGCACATAGCTCCAGCCAGTGGGATGTCATACATAGCATAGGGTCCCTCCAGAATCTCAAAGTGACAGTACAGAGCCAGAGTCCAGAACCAACTGCAAGTCATGGGTTGGGAAATAAATACTGGATGGACAACAGCTTCTCTTGCATATGCATGTGTTTCTTTGTAAGTTCAGTCTGCCCTGTGGGAGAGTAAATCTCTAAGTCCACTGGTATCCCATGATCCTATCTATTGGAGAGACTTTACATACTTGAAGGGAAATAGGGTATGTCAAAATTCACTGCAACCTGGGGTTTTTAGAGCACATAAAGTGACTGAGATCGTTTTATAGAGAAGATTGAAAGATAATTCATCATCTCCTTTAGCAATGTTGCTATAAATTTTTCTTTTATTAATGATAGCTTTAAAATTACAACTTTGTAACTCAGGAGTTATATAATGCATATTCTGATTTCACATTAGGGGTAAGCTGTTGTGGCTTGGGTAGGGAGCCCCACCCCAAGTCTCATAAAGACTCAAACTCTGAGAGCTTGGTCCTCGAGATGTGACCATGAGGGAACCAGCTTCTTCAGGGGACTTGGGGCCAGATGAACTTCCAAGAGTGGAGTCTAGCTGTAGGAGAGGGTTCTCTGTGCTTCCTTTCTTTCTGCTTCCTGGATGGCATGAGGTATGCCTCTTTCCTTCATTGTCCCCCTCCCTCATGATGTTCTGCTTTATTACAGGCAGGCGTGGACTTGAGGGCCCTGAGCAGCCATTGACTGAAACTTGTGGAAGCTAAAACCAACCTTTCTTCTCTTATGCTGCTTTTCCTCAGCATCCAGTCACAGTGATAGTTGAATTACACACAAATTGGAAATTTTACAATAATACCAGAAATTCAGATATGTCAAAAGGTTTTGGCTCCTACACACAAGTTCCAGGTATTTAGTTAGGGTTTTGGGATATATTGATCATAGATGCAGGAGAACAAATGTATATCCATTGTGTGAGATCCTCAGGGAAAAATAGAAAGAAATTAAAATATTTCCCCAAGAAGTTTGTTTGTGTGTGTGTGTGTGTGTGTACACATACATACATGTATGTGTGCATACATTAGATATACATATTTATGTGTATACACATATACCTATATTTATATAAAATACTTTTCTTCATTAATTGAATTTTCAAACAGTCTGAATATATATTCCTTATTTATTTTTTTCTATCTCTTAATGGTTTGTGTGTGACGCATATGCCATTTGGACTGTCAAAATTATTCAAGAGGTAAATTAATTCAACTCCACACACTGCCTACTCACTAAAGTGCCTTTGTAGGATCATACAATACAAAGGAAGGAATGTTGATGAATTTTGTTTATGTAATTCATTCAAATGTAAATCAATACATGAATACATTTATATTCTGCAGTATACTGCATAGTTGATGAACACACAATCTTCCACATAAGTTCCCTATATATCCAACGTATTTTATAATTCTCACACATCTAAGACAGACTTGCCTTTGACTGGCTGTGTTGGCAGCATTGTCTGTTTACATAGAGACACATTAGTGAGTTACATACTCAGGAAGAGTAAGCCTCAAAATCAGTCACATAAAAACCTCACCTCCAATTCCGTTTCCCTGAGTCCAGATCTCTAAAATGCCAAGAATTACTAGGCAAGTGAGAAATGCTCTGGACGGGACATTAGTGATGAGAACAAGACAGAAGTATGAACCAACTGTAGCTGACCTATCTCTTGATATAAACTTCTTAAGAAATGTGGCTACCCTGCCCATGCCTTCCAAGTTCTGAGGAGGGGGTAACACCACTGAGTGTCCCTTTTGGCTTCCTGAGAAATCCATCTCCACACAGAAATGATCACAGGCAAGTAGAATCAATCAAACGCTCATTACCATTTCATACTGCTCGCTGGAACGTTCTCCCTGTATGTATCATTAAGATACTGGTCTACAAGACAAGGGGGAAGCCTGGATGTAGTATCCACCCATCCTTTCAACACAATACTGCAAAAAATAGCTGCCTGATTTGGGCAAAGAGGGTGGCAAGCTCAAGGAGAAGAAAGCATCATGGTTCTCAGTAGTGAATTCCGAGTGTGTTGCAGGCTGGGTGATAATCTTTAACTCTAAGTGAGACAGGAAGATGCACCAGACAGATTTTCCCAAGGCTTCAGAAGGAGAAAAATGACTGTGAATGGAGACTTTGTTTCCAGACTATACAGGTCTTAGGCCATTAAATTCTAAACAATGAATTGAAGCCTGGTGTCTGGCATTACTGTCAAGGTTAGACTAGATGAAGAAAGGGTTTTCAGGAGACAGAAGACCAGGGAGCTCAAAACCTCACATAGTGCTACAAGAGACCTTAAAATCTGGGGAGGAGCTGCCAGCCTGAGAGCTGCGCTGAACAGCTATAATGTATTTTGCTTTTGTTATCAGGAGTTATTACTTGAATAGAATACATATTCATACTAGAGTGTATTTTATAATTACCTAGAGGCTACCGTTTGTTGGATGGTATATTCTGTTTAATTTTCATCTTCAGGACAGTTGACTGGGTCTTTTGATGTCTTTTGTGTAGGTATTATCATGTTTGGTGAACTTAATGACTACTTTCACCACGGTTCATAAATTCCTTTAATAGCAACAATACATGCCAACAGGAATTGTGACAATTTTCACTGAAAGTTTTGTTAAGCTTCTGAGTGTTTGAATGAAAATATCCCCTCTCAAAAAAAAAAAAAAAAAAGCACGCTGGCATAACTTCTTCCACGAGTGTGTCACGAGTACATGACGAATAGGAAGGGTTCCGAATGGACAGAAGAAACGCAGTTATAAATGTCTGCCTGGAGACTCCACCTGAGGGAAAATTCCTGCAGCACCTAGATATTCGTATCACCTGACAATGTCATATTGCCAACCTCTCACACGCAGGCCGTTGTCTGCTATTTATATAGGTGGACAAATAGCCTTTGTATTTCCCAGCTGCCTGACCTAGAATGGAACCTTATAGTAAAGAAACATTGATGGATTAAGGCATATTATTTGATGTTATTTTGCTTATAATGTTTTGGGCTGTGCTTCTGGGACACCCTGGGAAGGGTATTACAGAAATATTTTCATGCATGTCAGTCATTTGCATTGTGGGAAGGGGGTCCTGTCCACTCCAGGTTCAGAGTCAGCACTTGTACTAGGGATGAGCAGGAGCATCCGAGCAAACAAAGGAAAAGAACAAGCATACAAGCCTATTGTGTTTCCGTCAATCTCCACTTATTCTGAGACATCAGTGACTGTACTGGTGATTAGTGGCAAGGCTAGTCTAGGGCAAGTCTGTAATTATTCTGGCCAGTGATGGAGGCCTTCCAGGGACATCATTGATTACTTGTGTTAAAGTCAAGGACAATTTCCACACCATCTTTCTGTTTGGATGACTCCACTCACATGGATAAGTTGCCCCAGGCTAAGCGAAGGGCACCAAGGGCAGCCTTGCTTGGATAGAAAACCACAGCCTCTGAATTCAACATGGGTGGTATTTAGGCGCATCAGTGAGATGTTTGGAGGATGGAGATCAGTGTGGCACCTGACTCACACAAGTAGGACAGTCCTGGAGCCTGCAGGACACTCTGACAACGAAATGTTAGCTATAATTGTTGGTGGTCTCCAGTTGGCTTTCGAAATGTTTGAGATACTATGACAGCAGCTTCAGTGTGGCCTCCTGGGAAGCTGTTAAGCTTAAAAATTTACATTGAATTTAAATAATCATTCAACACCCTTGATTCTGAAGGGACTCCTCAAGAGTCATCACTCCCAACCTCCATGTGGCCTAACCACCAACCCAGCTGGCAACCATGAGCTGCATTTGCCAGTAGGTTCCTCAGTAGGTCACAGGCCAAGGCAATCTAATCAAAGTTGGAGCTGACAGAATGGCAGTCTCATCAGTCATACACTAGTGAGGCGAGCTGCCCTCGATGTTCTCCTTCAGAAGTTAGGCAAATATTAGAGATGGTAGTAAAGGACAAAGGTCCCAGATGCCCATCCTGTGGAGAGAGCTTCTCCCTCAGCCTTCACAAAATTAGTGACTTTGCTCCAAACGCCCTCTCCCTTTCCCAGATGCTTCTCCTAGGAAGATAGATAGGGACAGGGCACTCAGAGAATTATCACACAAAAACAAAACAAAACTAAACAAAACATTTGTTTTGTTTTGGCCCATGGGAACTGCTATGGTGCTCTGTTGGCAGGACTCTGCTATAGATGCCCTTGTCAACGCACTCAATTCAGGGCAACCCAGCCACAGAGAGCAGGGGGTTGGGTTAAAATTAGGTTGATACCACTAGTCCAGGACGTGTGCTAACCTATCAGTCTCAGAATGCTGTCAGGAGAGAGCAAAGTGCTGGAGCTGGAATATGGTTCTGCAGTTAAGAGTATGTTCTGCTCGTGGTGTGGACCCAGGTTCCCCTGTTAGTACCTATGTGAGTACAAACACAAGTTCCTACTTACTCCAGCTCCAGGACTTCTGAAGCCTCTGGCTGTGGTGAGCACCCACCTTCATGTATAACATATCCCCCCCGCCACAAGTGTAGCATGCACACATATACACAAAATTAAAACATAATAATATATCGCTAAGAAAGGTATGTTACAACCGGAATGATCCAGAGTAGACATTAGACTTTTAAGACAGATCTGCAGCGCTCCTTGCCTCTTCGTTGTGATCATTGTCTAGCAAGAAAGTTTTGAAAAGACCATTCCTCTGTGGGACAGCCACACTCAGTGACCGAAGTAGCCGGCTACAGTGTGTGCATATGAGTCAGAATTTCTTGAGTTGGATTTAGAAGTGTCTGTTCAAGATAGCAACCATTGAAGAACATCTGTCAGCACATTCTAGAGGGCTTCTATTGTCCAAGGCATTGCTCGACAGATGCAAACATAAAACTTGATAGCCGAATCAGGTGGTAGAGCTGCTGTGACCTAGTCAGGCCAGAGTAGCAATGCTGGACCCAGGAAGAGTGTTGTAGCAGTGGGTGTGGCCCCAACAGTCCCAAGGGGGTTTCAATAGTACATGGAAATCTACCTTCCAGGGGTAGATGGGAGCAAAGCCAATAGATCATGGCTCCTGAGGTGTGGATGGGCCACATTCCAGCATGCAATACAGCATCCTCCTTACTCTGCTCACCATGTAGTAGTAGACATGCTGTTTCTGTCCAGAGGGACTTTGGGGGAAGTGGCCATTGTGGAAATGTAGGCTTGTCAGTAGCCGGGGCCATTAGTCTCATTTGAGGACAGATTTGTCCTGGGACATCTTCATGCGTAACCCTCACAGCTTTCTCATCAACTTGGCTTGCCTCTGTGGCTTGTATTGTCTCTCCCTCTCTCCCTCTCTGCTTATTTATAGCTCTTCAAGCGGTAGACAAAGTGCCAGGGCACTGCCAATAACACTCAGAGTCAGAAAACCATGACATGACTTTCTCAGTGAAGCTCCATCCACAACTCAGGATGGCCAGGATCTGCTCATGTCCATCCTCCACTTTACCTACTGGGGCAGAGGCCCACAAGAACAGCAAGTGGTCAACTTGAGTCTCAGTTAGACTCAGGAACTTAGGAGACCTTCTGTGGGCCTCTCAAAATTTGTCAGTTTCTCATACTGGATCATTATAAAGTTTTCATGAAAATCAAAGTGCTTCTTAGGTCAGGCTGGCTGTGTTCGTGACTATGCTTTGTCTATTTGATATTTGATATTTGAGAGACCACAGGAAACTAATTGTTGCTATGCAACAAGGCTGTATCTGGCACCTGAGTCAGGGAGAGTCAAGATGTTAAGAAGTTCTTCTGTGTGGAACTCACTCTCTTTCTGGCCTCTCAACATCAAAATCATCAATCACAGAGACACATAGCTCAAAAGAGTCAAGAAAGGCCTAAGACCACATAGTGAGAGAGCATAACATAGCTTGCTTGTTAGCTTCCAAGACCACCTGCTGTCTAGAGTTCTGCCCTAAGGATGGCAAAGCATTGATACTTGCTATCAAGACCAAGGAGAATGTCCTCATGGTCATATACTGTTTCCATCCCCCCAACATCAGAAGCACCGTAGGGCATTGCACAGGGTGAGGACCAAATGGCCCCTGCCTGTGTGAGCAAGGATGGAGGTCAGAGCAGTGAGTATAAGCAGAGACATTGGATGAGGCTAGCTCTAAAAGAGCAGAGTAGATAGCCGTAGATGCTAGATACAAACTTAGGGGGAAACAATAATTTACTGCAGGAAAAACAAGTACCAGAGACTTTAGACGCTGGTGGGAAAAGTAAGTTTGAGGATTTGGAGAGAAAACCCTAACCAAACCTGTCCACATCAATGGGCCGCGCTGTAGACTTAGAACACAGATGGCTGATTTCTTTGCTTCATGTTACTCTTCAGATTATGCAGATTTATATATTTAATAGAAGTAAACATGCTTTTAAACTTCTTTGATTTTTGCTTTGTTTATTTTTTTCTCAAAAGAGCAACAGAAGGGTCATAAGACTCTAATAGAACCTATCATTTGAGTTTCAAAACTAAGGTAGGTTTTTCTTCTTCTTCGTTTTACTCAGTGACAAACTGTAATTTTTGGCAATTGTATCTACGGTAACAGATTTTTGACCTCTTAATGTAGCTGGCCTGAGTTGTAATGACTAGCCGTTCCTTTCTAAAACATCTGACCATTCCGATCGCTTTGATGTGCTTTAATTTAGGTGATGAGATTCCGCACCACCATTACGCTGCCTACTGACGCTTTCAGCTTCTTGCAGCATTACTAACCTTTCTGCAGAGTGTGGTGAAATGGGTAGTGACAAACGCTTGTGGAGCTGTATGTCCTGAACAAGGTACCTTTGGATACTTCACAGGAGTGGAAGGTACCAGAGGGTCTAAGAGACAAACGAGAGGAGAAAATGAGCAGGCTACAAGGCTCCGTTAATGGTAGGTACTGATCTTAGAGGAGGATGCCTTGCCACAACATGTGAAAGTCAGCTACAGGATAAGTGGACAGAGAATGCCAAGGCTGCTGGACCCAGAGAAGACTGCAGAGCCCGGGGAGCGTGGCACTGCCGAGCTGATGCACACAGTAAGCAATGACGGCAGGCAGGCATTGTGCAGAGGATATCCCTGAGATCTCGGTTAACAAGCTATAAAGTACTGTTTTATTGCTTAATGTGGCAACCCAGAAGGCTTTGAGAAAACACGTCTATTTTTAAACTACTTCAATGTTTACAGCTGCTTTCAATTTGTCAACCTATCTGAAAAACTGAATGTAATAGCCTGATTAGGGGCCAGCAGAATTCAAGGGAAGAATTTTTTTTTTAATGGATCAATGGTGTAGAAAATTTGGTACCATCTGAACAGACTTAAAATAGAATATGGGTAACAGAACACAACAGAGCCCTTTCTCGCTGTAAGCGCCTAAGGAGTAACAAACCAGCGAAAGTCTGAGGGCTGGCCTGGCTCCTCAGATGAGAGGGAGTCTGCATCGGGCCCACAGCTTCTCACTGTATCATCCTGATGTTGCTGCACTATTCCAGCTTTACCAGTTTTCTGTTTTCTTATGACTGAGGAATGGCTGACTAGGGGAGTGGGGGATTCATGTTTTGACCTCCACAAGCAAGCATGTGATAGAGGTTGGATGGGCCTACATGGGGTTTGTGTGAATCCTCTCACAGACACACCCATAGGCCACTGGAGACAGCCTTTGTGATTCTTCTACTTGTGCCAAATCAACAATGAAAAGTGACATCACTGAGGCTCCACTCTCATTATGGGATTAAGGCCCCTCTCTTTAAGGGTCTGACCTCTGCTGCTACAAGATGGCAGAATGTTTCTCTTCTCCAGTGGGCAGTAACAAGGTGTCCTCAGGGAAACAAAGAACTTCACCAGATGCCTATATGTCAGGACTGTGCTGTCTAGAACTGTGAGAGATAAGTCTGTTATATATAAGTTACTCAGACTCAGGGGTTTTGTTATAGTATCACAAATAAACTAATACAGCCACCAATACTGATAGAAGGCCTTTCTCTACCTTTGGGGATTGGGCACTCTGCAAACACAGATGAAGCTAACTACATGAAATGTGTTCGAAACAAGAGCAAGGTGAGGGCAGAATTTTATAGGGATACCTCAAGATTTAACTTTAATTTAGATAAGAAAATAGTTACACCTAATAATCTACTACATTGTGTCCTAGAATAAGTTTACCCTGACATGTTAATTCTTCCACTCTGAGTATTAGACTTTGGCAGTCAGGTTTCCAGAAAGACACTGCCATGGGAATGCCTTGATGACTGCAGGTGTCACATGCAGTACGGCAGCAAATGTATTTGTGGTCCCATGTTCCCAGAGAGCCCATGTGTGCAGGGAAGAAGGACTGTCTGGTTTAGACCAAATTCCTGAAGGTATTCCCATTGTCCACTCTTCTATCTTTTGCTTAATTTTCAGTGACTTCACAATGTGGACAGAACTTGCTTCAGTCTGACCTCTGGTAAGGAACACACGCACAGGATCAAAGCTGTTCTCCAAATCTGGCCGGGGTTACACCATGATTCCATGAATAATAGTTCCCTCCCTTTAGCTAGTACTTATACTATAAAATGAATAACATATGAGTTACCATTTTGTTCCTACATGTTGACCACCAAGAAATAGATAAGAAATATGAACAACCCTTGAAAGGGGGAGATGTTAATTCACTGTCCAATGGACTCCTGCAACAGCAGCAGCAGTAGCGGCACCAACAGCAGACATGAAAACCAATACCCTCTGTGACATGAAAATACTCAAGACTTGATAAAAGAGCAGACGCTTGAAAACCATCAGTAAAGTCAGTCTCGAGTCCTCCCACTCTTGTTCTTTCCTGGCTGCTGCTTTAGCAGTGGTTTTACCCAGAAGGACTCCTGAGCAGATCTTAGTGCTTCCGAGGAGAGGCACTGGGCCTAGTGCTGGTATTAAGTAGTGTAAGATTTCATCAGGCTCACAAGATGTGTAAAATTGCAAAGTGGTTCCAAGAGGAAAAACCAGAGTAACAGAGGCCAGGAGGGCAGACCACACAGTGAGGGTCTGGAAGAGAGAGCTGCAATCTGAACCTTAGGAGGACAGCCGTGAGGAAGAGCTGCCCGGGAGGAAAGAGCCTTTGGGGATAGAAACTTGTTAAAGAGTCCAACTCTGTGGAGCATTGGGGTGTGGGGGCTACATTTGTGGCTTATTGTCCGTGAGTGTCTCGTGTACATAGAAAATTATGGTACTATATGATAACGGCGACCGGATTAATACTCAGCCTCCTCCTGAGTCCTCCAGTGAGCAAAGCACACAGGAAGTGTGGCTAGTGTGACTAGCAGGCAGAGAACACCTGAGCCACGAGACTGTGGAATACCCACCACCGCTGTTGTTCATTTTCACAGGCTGGATCTAGGTCCCAGGAATCTCAGTTTCCCTCTACTGGAGTTTTAGTGCTGAGACAGAGTAAACATGGGAATGCTGATGAAATACAGGGCCTCACAAGTCACTCAGTGGGGGAGGCGGGGCCTCACCTGACGTTGTTACTTTAGTCTTTTCCTTCCTTAAAACTAGTTTATTCCTAAAATGAGCACAGACTTATGACAGGGTCACTTTTGCTTTCTTGATTTTTCTTTTACTACTTATTAGAGAGTAATCTCAGATTTACCAAAAGTTTCAAAAATAAACATACTAGAAATGACATTCTATCCTATAGAACGTTCATCCAGACTCATCTGCTGCTAACCCCTTTCATTTTCTTATGGCTCACTGCCTATGTCACTATCCGCTGCGCATCCCTCTGTGTTCGGACACAGGTATCACCCACTGTTTAGACACTCCATGCCTCCTGAAACATTTGATATTTCTCCTGGTTGGAGAAGGGTCATTGGAACTTACCCTAAAACTGGAAAACAACTAAGAAGCTGATAAAAATCAAAGATATAATTGGAAGGAAATACAAAGTCTATCTCCAGGCTGACTCACGCTTTTGAGAGTTCTGCAAATAAGCAGAGGATCTGAATAATCCATGTCTTCAGAGGAGCAGGGAGTGACTGAGTGTCAGTGGGTGTTTGTAAGGTGAGAGATGCTTGAAATACCACCAGCAAATGCATCTTTATTATGGTATGAAAGCATATTTTCCAGTGGCAGGAAATTACTTAGCAGCCAGCCAAACAGTCAGTAGGTACCAGGGCGGTGGAAAGGAAAAGTTTGCTGTGGGGTTTTTCCCACGGACCAGATAGTACATGACATCAGCAACGAAGCCGCTCTCCTTATGGGAAAAATCTAGGTAACAAAAAAACTAGTAGTGACAGAATGTGGATCGGGATGTTGACGCCATCTTTTAAGTATAAAAATTAGATTGAGTTAGCAATAAGAAATGAGCAACTACAGTTAGGAATTGTCCAAAGGCCTGGGATTTGACAGTGGATGGAATATTCATGAGGTGTTACCCATGAAGGCCACATTTCGTGGAGATGAGTGCTGAGCTTAGGGAGAGAAGAGGCAGTGGGGTGGAAGAAAACCTGATGGCTGATGTCAGGCTTGTGAGAGCCACACTGGTCATGGGCTGGAGAACAGATGTGGGAGTCAGGTTGCAGGAGAGGATGGTCCTCTTCAGGTACAATCTGGATGCTTGATTCTCATCCTTTGTCTGCTTAAGTGAGCTCAGTTCCTTAGGATCTACCCCTATGAACTGTACTTCCCTCACACAACACAACACAACACAACACGAGAGTTTCTATGGTCTACTCTATCGAGGAGAGCCTTCCTTGAGCTCCTTCAGGCCACAAGTCCACGGGTGCACACCTTTGTGATGCTCGACCAAGTGTTTATTGGGATAGCACCTCTAAAGCTATATCCCTATGCAGCTACGTCAATCATCTCTGTCCTAATTCAAATCTCCTGCTGGATTGGTGGCATCAGCATGGATTTTTCTCATTAGTGCTTAACCTCTGCGTGAAGGCAGGATCACTTAGAAACCTCATCATAACCCCAAGGGAAACTCGGCTCCTTAACAAGCCATAATTGAATTTGCTCATCATGAAGTCAGCCATCAGGTAGGCAGTGAAGCAAATCTGGAACACGCTATGTCTGTGTCCTCCAAAACCAAACTTAGAACCCTAATCCTTGATGTGACAGTGGTGGGCCGCAAAGCTCCATAAGAGGGTTTCCGCTGTGAAGCTCCTCCATCCTGTGTGGACTACAATTGGATGTTGGTTCCAAAACAGCTCGAGGCTACCAGCTCTATCTCTGTCTTTCCATGCTTTCTATGCTTCCATTATGGGCTGATGTAAGTAAGAAGGTCCTGGGAAGAGCCCCACTCGATGCTGAGCTTCCCAGCCTCCAGAACTGTAAGAACTAGATTTCTTTCCTTTATAAATGACACTGCTGGCAGTATTCAGTTACAGTAACATCAAATAAATAAACACACTGGAGCTTCAGAAGTTTAATAAACTGTCAATAGGCATGTTCTAGTAGAGTATCTGTTTTCATGCTAGCTAGAGATGTAGTCCATATTCTGGCTTTTTCTGTCCCCTCTCATTCTCAAAGACCATTGGGGATGTCAGCATGAACAGCTACCAACACCAGGACAACACTATGTACAGACACAGATTATGTGTGGCACAGATTATTATGCCAGAACACGTGTGTCTTCCCATAAACACAGCCTCATAAGATTTAAATAGCTTTACATTTTGTTTCCATGCCCCCAAACACCACAAAGCCCAGGATTTATGCTTTAGCATTTGACTTCCAGATTCCACTCACAAGATTTGCATCGCCACATCAAGATCAAAGTGATCTGAGATTTTGAGGAAGACACCAGATAGATAGGCACAACTTATTTTTTATTATGAATTTTGTACTATGTATGAGGGATAATGGTTTATAGAAATGAGAGATAATTGTATTCTAAATTGAACCATATGTTTTACCTTTCCACACATTCTTGTTTACTAGTCAGAACTGACCTTGTACTGTATACGCTCATATTGCCTGAAAGCCTGGGGATATTACGCTTTGCTGTTTTTGTTCATAAATATGAATCTGTAATGGCAAACCCCCATCCACCTCAGATATTCAAACTCCTGCAAGTATTTTCTCTTCTGCAGGATGGTTTGTAATGGACTTTGCTCTCTTTTCCTCCTCTGTCTTTGCTACAGTCAACAGAAGCATTGGTGTTACGATGTATCTAACAGTCCTAGGTGAATCCAGCAAAAACTAAGGTGATAGAGATGACCTCTTATGTAGATTCCTGTAAGGAGCATATCATCACAAATTCCCAAGTAGCAGCCTTTCACGACCTTCCAGTGGGGGTCTATTGGACTAAATTTAAACCTATCACTCACCAGGGCTGCTGCTACTTATATGGGGTCAGCAGAGCACCCTGCCTTACAATGTCCACAGTCTAAGGCAGCTGTGTCTTGCTGGACCCTATTCCTATATCTGCACACTTGCCCCATGTCATCTTTTCTGGATGTTCTGACTCTTACATCAATGATGAGGGCTCCAGGGTATGGCTGGACCTTGACCTTACAGGAGAGGAAGGAGGCTACCATGTACCTAGGATCTGAAATATGCCAGGTGCTCTGATGAGGTCCCTAAAGATAGATCCCCCTCACAAGTTCCATTGCATGCTATATAGAGAGGCAGTCATAGAAACACCTGGAAGCTGAGACCCAGAGGAGGAAGTAACACAAAGTCTTTTCACTAGCCATGGGCATATCTTAGCCAGTATCTTCCATACTTTCTAATATATTGAAAGTGGCATCTCCATCTGCCTTGTTTACTGTTTTATCTGCAAAAACTAACCCAGGGCCTAGCGCACAGCAAGAGTGCAATACATATTTGTCGAGTGGATGACTGAGCAGATGGATGAATGAGTGAGTGAATTCTACTCTGATATTTAATTTTGATTTTTAGCTTGTTGGAGTGAAAGACACTTAGGAGACTAATAAGCACATCTCAAAGTATGTCTATGACAGCATTTCCAGACACAATTAACTAAGACAAGACAATCCTTCCCAAGTGGTGGCAACACATCTTGAGGTGGTGGTTGGGTGGTAAATCTGGGGTGGGGGAGGTCTGTTGAGCACAGGCATTCTTGCTTTGCTTCTAGGTCCCCATGACATGAGTTGTTCCGCTCTACCAAGCCTCCCTCTTCCCATCATGATAAACTGAAACCTCTGACATTTTGAGTCAAATTCTTCCTCCTTCATGCTGCATGTACTAGGTATTTTATCACGGCAATAGAAAGTGTGACTATCACATTCTCCATTTGACCATTGACTGGAATCCTTACTAGATCATCTTATGCCCTATACAAAATTCATCAGACATTTGTGTGTAGTAGCTGGAAGGATCTCATGCAAATGAACAGTGTGGATAAAGTTTAGCATCAAATACAGTCTGTTCCCCAAGATGCCTGCACCTAACATGTAAGGCCCTGAATTCCATCACACAGACACAGACACACACAAAGACACACACACACACAAAGACACACACACAAAAACACACACACAGACACACACACACAGAAACCCTACAAAAAAATTTAAGGCACATGGTAACACAGTTGTTTTCTGCCTATTGTATGTAATGAAATAATTGAACCTAAGCTCTTCGCCCAGAAGAACTAACCCATAGCTTTTCCTGATCTAACCCCCCCCCCAAACAATTTCCCTGAGAAATAATGATCAATTTCATAGCAGGGATTACTTAAGACTCTTGAAGGATACACATAGGCTTTGGCTCTTCATCTACTAACAAAGTATTTAGTACACATTTACACAAAGCCCAGTATTATTCTTTGTGAACTGTCAAATGCACTGAGTTTAATGCTGAGGTTTATCATACAAACTAAGAGGTTTGTTTTTTAAGTTAATGGGGGTATTTAGGACACATTGTAGCTTCTTTGTACACAATTAGCTTTCATAAGGAGCAAAATGTTTTGTGAATAAAAAATTGAGCAGGATGAAATTTTAATACTGAACACAAGAACCACTCCACGGTAGCAATAATGCTTATGGAGCACAAGCTAAGGAAAACAGGAGGGCTTTGAGCTTGTCACTGTAGTCCTTCATTCTGTTAAGATTTAAAACGATGTGGGGTTCATGCGTGGGATATCTTAGAACACGATTAATCATAGAAAACTACAAGCTGAACAGTCTGTTGTGCGTGATGTAGAAGGTTTAATTTTAACCTCTCCCATATGTGTTAGCTTTGTCCTAATGGTCAAAGATGTCTAGATTTCACTATAGCACTCAACACTCCTCCCCTTAGTGCAGGGGACCAAACCCGAGGCTCACACATAAAACCATTTTAACATATAAAATAAGCAACTATTTAATTCTATAGACAAAAGGAAAACAGAAAGAATTACATGAAGAATCATTCTAATATTTTAAAATGTCAAACACTGTGAGTTAAGTAGCTAGTCCTTGCTAAAATGTTTATTGTTATTACTTTATCCAGAAGATAGTTTATCATGATAGTTGTATTGGCGAAGGTTTATTCATGGAAAGAAACATCAAAAATTACATTTAATTATTCCCTTCTTATTACTCACAAACTTGGTTTTAAAAACTGCTCTGCAATTTACTCTCTTCTCTCTCAATGCTATAACATTAAATTTTAATTATACTACGGAAATATGAATCATAGTTTTACATTTTATCCACATTAATAGGTAAAAGCCCAAAATTTATGTTTAGAATTCTCATATAACACCGTCAGACTTACTCCTAAGGTTGCTTTTTTCCCATACTGCCTATTGCTTGTTTATTAGCATTCATTACTTCACAGTTTAGTATTTGAAGAGTTAAACTAACTTATCTCCCCAAAATAATGTCATAAGAGACAATTTACAGCCCTCACCTTTGTTGCCATGGTGACTATACTATCTAATATAGTGGGATAGAAGACTGCCTGTTGGTGAATATGATAGCACATCTTTACCTTTTTAATGAACAGCAATGAGTCCTCTGATGAGAAGGAAAATTCCTTCTCAACAAGGAGAGGTGCCACTGTTTGTGAACCAAAGGACATTGCAAAATGATTTCTCTGGATATTTCTTTAATATACCAACTGCTGTTGGCCCAGTAATCTATGACTGGACAGGTCCTAGGCTCGGGGTGAACCTATTGCTTCTATGCTGCTGAAATGACACAGTAGACAGCCTGCTAATAACTGATTATTATACCCACAGACCTCACATCTCCCAGACCCAGTCTGAGAAGCCTCTATTTGTAGTAAATGGTAATTAACACAGAGACCTACAACTGCACATCAGGGGCAGAGAACAAGAGATTGCAAAATGCTTAGTCCTGATAAGAACATGTACACCCCTCATTCCCAGGGCTCAGGGATCTTTGATGAGGGGCCAGAGGAGTTTCAGAGCCAGAGGTGGTGGATGACCACAAGGAAACATCTGGACACAGCAGGGCAGCTACACACACGAACACACAGCAGTTGTGACAGCAAGTACAAGCACATATAAGCCTAAACCAGACCAAATGAAAACATGGAGAGAGAAGTGGGGTACATAACCCTGCCCTTGGCTGCAGAGTGACTAACAGTTGGGAAAGAAAGAGGCAGATTTCCCTCAGAGTGTACTCTGGTAACATGATCACCCTCCAATGGAAGACCATACATCCCAGAATACTTGGGCAGCATAATATAATCCTGAAAGACTCTTCTTCTTCTCCTTCTTCTTCTTCTTCTCCTTCTTCTTCTTCTTCTTCTTCTTCTTCTTCTTCTTCTTCTTCTTCTTCTTCTTCTTCTTCTTCTTCTTCTTCTTCTTC
>JADRCH010000244.1:2871666-2906675 GCA_019843965.1 Rhynchomys soricoides
TCCTGTGTGTCGCTGCTCATGTGTGTGCTTCTTTCCTGTGTGTCGCTGCTCATGTGTGTGCTTCTTTATTCTAAATGCAAAGTGTGAACATAAAAGGCATGTTGCTCCAAATTTAAGACAAAGCATTCGCTGCATATTAGTCCTACAGAGGCCACAACTGACCAAGGACCACGATGACCTGTTACATAGGGAAGAGAGAGGTGTTTGAAAGGTCCGAGTCCTTCTGCTGCTTCAAGTGTGTGTCTCTCTGCTGAAGGAGGCTGTCTCTCTGCTCTTAGCCCGTTCTGGGAGGGCAAAGGGAAGGAAGCACAGGTGTACTTCCAATGTGCCCCACCAACTCTCATCTTCCCACTTGTCAGAAGTGTGGCTGACAGCCTCTTTGGTGTCCATCCACAATGAGGTGCCCTTATGACTGTTTTCTTCAGAGCGCATCCCTATGATGGTGGTTGTAAGTAGACTTAACTCTGCCTGCAGAGAGCTGCTCCCCTCCCTTCAGTACGTGATAGTCAGAAAGAACTACCACAAAGCAGCATTTCTGAAGAGGTAGGAGACCACTTTTAAAATGTTGAGTCCTATATAAAAAAGGAAATCTGTACATATTTTTCCTCTAGAGAAACATTATGTCCAACAATTAGAGACAGACCCAGAAGTTCGAGCTCCAAGGAATGAAAATACCGTTTCCAAGGCTGAGCAGTCAGCAAACGCTTAGCTGGTCACATTGAAAGTAGCTTTATTCTTTGGAAATACAAACATTTAAGAATACTTTAAAATAAACCAATTTGAAATAGAATTTGGAACATTAGGAGATTGCCAGGCTCATCCCTCCCTGCATTCTGTTCTGAGCCCTATTGAGACCAGGACACAATTCACTACATCAGGAGTTGGTGGGCGGGCAACTTCACCCTGGATACCACATGCCTTTGCCATGGGCTTTCCTGTGACTCCATAGCAACTTGAATTCTAAGATTATTGGGCCTTTCCTATTCTTACTAATTAACTGACCTTTGTTTGGATCTGTTTACTGTCCTAGGAAGAGAGCTCTTGTCTGAATCTCTAAGCAGGTGGATGAATAAGAAAAACATCGAGGATCCAGAGTGAACTCTGAATCCCTGGATAATACTAAAAGTATACAACAATATAACAGTTACAGCTCCACAATAGGCAAATGTTAAGGCAAGTTGGATGGGAAGTTCTGAAGGATAAATTGGTTACTTTTCTGTTTCTGTGGTTAAATACCCTGACAATGAAAACAAGCCAGGTTAAAAAAAAGGGGGTGGGGTTATTTTGTCTGTTTCCTGTTGGGACACCGTTTATCATGGTGGGGAAAGCAAGACAGCCTGGAATGTGAGGCTGGCTGATCACATTAAATCCACACACAGGAAGGAGAGAGAGAGAGAGAGAGAGAGAGAGCGAGCGACCCTTGGTGATACCATCCCCGTCATCCCCCCAGCCCCTGCAGGACTTCACCAGCTGAAGGCTCCATCCCTCAAACAGACCAGCTGCTGGGGACCAAGTGCTCTAGCACATGAGCTGGGGTGGGGGCGATTTCATATTCAAACTACAGCAAGAGGAAAGTTAATTTCTCCTTTGTTCATTCCTGGATGTGCTTCATCTGATTTATAAGAATACAAAATAATTGTAAAAGAGCCTGTTCCAACATTGAATTTATGACAGTTTCTGAAATAATCAATATTCTTAATGTGAGGCAGAACGTGGGTGTGTACTGTCAGGAGCTCGGATGTGTATGATACGTGGAATCTGCTTGTAGCCAGATCTCATCCCCTGGAAAGGCTGGGGTCTTACACTGTATGGAAGAGATCTGGGAGGGATGGTAACCTTGCTCTCCCTACCCTAGCTGGTCAGAGGGAGGGCGGCCATGGTTGCCTCATGTAGTTCTCCATTTTCAGACTTAGCTTTGGGGCAGCGGTTCCTATGAGACGTGAGTCACTAAGAGTCTGTATGACAAACTGGCTTTTCAGTCAGCGCGTTTCTAGAAGAATGCTGATCACAGGCGCACACAGCACCAAGTCTCTCAGACTGGTCGGAGTAAAGCATGATGTGAGATGCTTTAGTGCTTTTGACATAAGAGGGTCATCCTGGTGTGCTTCATTGTTGGTTTTTGTGCCTGAACGATTACTGGTGGCATCCCACTGTGATCTCTGAAGGCTAGGCCCTGCCAATAAATAAATACAATGGTAAACAGTTTACCAACTTTATGCCTCCCTGCTGTGACTAGATTATAAAACTGCACAGCACTGCTTCAAAAACAGCATAAGGAGGCCTTGCTAACCTGCAGGGATATACACATGACAGCTTAGGATACAAAGAAAGGGTTTTATAAATATCAAAGTTTCACAAACTATGACCGAGACCCACCACTCCTGAGTCAATCAGCACTTAATGATGAGCAGCCACCGTATGAAGTGGTCAGGAAATGGTGGTAACCCAGAAGTTAGCTGGGGAGAGCACAGTTCCTCAGATACTGGAGTAATACCAGTCTTGGTATTTAGTATCTTTATTTTTTCCCTTGATAACCAAATAATACATATAGAGGAGCAGAAAGTCAACTGGGAATAAAGCTTTCATTTAGCATTTATTTTCGGAATCAGAATCTCAATCAGGCTTATATTAGCACTGTAAGTGACTAAATTACACATTAAACTAGCTCTCGCAACTTTTCTTCTTAATTGAGTAGTTACGTTTTTGAATATACACTAGTAGAATTGAGCTCGTGACCTAGCAATATGCAGTCCTTGAGGCAAAAATCAGAATAACAGGAGATAATAAGATACTGAGTGCATCTGAACATTGATCCTCCCAATGATCAGTTTTTCTTTAGGCAAACTGCCCTTGGAAAGCATTTAGTGTTGTGTAAATGTTGGGGTTCACTTAGCCAAGGTGAGAGAGGCACGGTGCTAGAAGTTACTAAGAAAATGTGAATGCCCGGACCTGCTACTTTTCTTAATAAGGTTTGACAGAAAGCACTCCACTTTTAAAATTACTGACTTATCTTTTTTGTTCCTATGAGGGTTTCTTACAGTATGTGCAGGTCCTACTACAATTTCCTAGTGTATCATTCAAGTATTTAATGTGTGTGTGCCTGTGTGTGCACATTCACTTGTACTTTATAATATAAGTATGTTCTGTTTGCTCTTTTGTTTTCAAACTTGTTCAAAAAATTGTGTCAGTAGGGCCATTGGGATGGTTTGGTGGGTAAACGCCAGCTGCATCAGTATGGACCTGAGTTCTGAACCTCAGCGGGGAAAATGGGCTCTGCAGCACAGGTCTATAATCTGGTGTGGGAATGGGGATGGGAGAGGCACAGGTGGGTCCTGGGTGCTCCCTGGCCAGACAGACTATTGGAAATAGAAGTTTCAAGTTCACTGGAAGATCCTGTGTCAAAAAACTAAAGTGGAGATGGACAAAGAAAGACACCTGACATGGACTTCTGGCCTCTATAACCACATGCCCAGGTGAGCATACTAACATACATATGTGCACATATGCATATATCACACAGATTGGGGGGACAGATGGATGGATAGAGGATAGATTAGATAGATAGATAGATTGATAGATTGATAGATAGACAGACAGCCTATGAGACATTAAACTAGAGCTACTCAACTCAAGTATATGTCTTATAAGAAGTCAAAAGTCTAGTTGAGTGGAGAATAAAAACCTGGAAGTGAATAATTCTTCACTGATAAAAAATATGTGGGGAATCACAATCTAATATTCTCTCCTTTGTCAAGTCACACGGTTGGCTTTGTGGGTTTATATTTGCAGGAGTCATTACTCTAGTATTCAGTTATTGGATTTATTTGGAATAATTATTCTGTATTACTCAATGAAACTATTTGAACAATACATTTATTATATTTATAATGTGACAAAATTTTATTACCATTTTAGTTAAACCTTCAATTTTTTTTACAATGTCATTTTAGCTGTTTCAAACGCCAGTGTGCACTAAACAAAAATTTAGAGGCCCCAATCCACTGCCTTGATCTTGCTTGGATTTTGGTTTGGACCACTTCTAGATATTGTGATCCTGAGTTTATCTATAAAATGGATGCACCTAATCATTCCTGGTATAATTTCTGTTAGACTAGATAAGCAGACTCCAATATCACTGAAAGCAGCAGGTTATGTGGTGTCTTAAGACTATGTTCCACCACTTCAAGCAGTTTAGAGGCAGATGCAGCAAGTTCACAAGTTCAAGGCCAGCCTGAGGTACAGAAGTTTCTTACATACTGTTGATCTTTACAAGTGCTTGAAAGAGTAGCAATCTTTCTACATATGCAGCATCTGGGAGACTAACTGTCACCTAAACCAACAGATCTTTGCAACTTAGAATAGTGACCACATTCCAAATGTGCCCTAATAAGGACTGTGTAGATGATGCAAAAATGACTTGTCAGGGTAGCTGTTCAATAAACAGAGTACACAGATGGATAATTACATATTTTATATCTTAATATTTAGAAATCCCAAGAGATTTGTAGTTTTTGTGCTAGCTTTTATTAAAACTTTCTATCTACTCCTCCTTGGCTGGTTTGCCTGAAGTGAATGCCTGTACCACATTACCATGTTTAAATTTGCTCCTGGGAATTAACATTTTTGAAATTATGTTTGCTCCTCATTACAAAACTCTTAATCCTACTCTATTGACAACATCTCATGAGACGTCAGATCTTGGCTTTTGTTCATAGTTACGTCCCAGCATCACATTCAATGGCTGACAAACTCAAGCAGCAATCAACTTTTAATACCTCAAAGGAAAGAAAAGAGTGATTTGGGAAGGAGGGGGAAGGGAAAGGAGAGGAAGAGGAGAGAGAGAGAGAGAGAGAGAGAGAGAGAGAGAGAGAGAAGAGCTACCAAGCAGCTACCTTTGGGGATGTGTTATAACTCTGCTGTCCACTACATCCAGAAATTTCTATTCTACTCTGTGGTGGCTCATGCCTTAAATCTCAACACTCGGGAGGCAGAAATAGGTGGATTTATGTAAGTTCAAGGTCAGCCTGGTCTACAGAGCTATTTCCAGGACAGACAGGGATACACAGAGAAACCCTGTTTCTGAAAAAGGAAAAGGAAGGAAGGAAAGGAAGGAAGGAAAGAGAGAGAGACAGAGACAGAGACAGAGAGACAGAGAGAGAGAGCAGTGTTAGTTTTACTTCCAAAAGCAGGTGGCAGAATAAGAGCAGATTCACAGTTTTGCATATGTAAAGAGGAAAGCATCTTGATGTCTAATCGAGAGCCGCTGGGATATATGCCAACTGAAAATTAAAACTCAGCCCAGAGAGCTGCAGTAGTCAAGGGACAGAAAGAACACAAGTATCACAGTGCTAACTATTCCTTGGAACACTGAATTGCTGCCAGGCAGGAAATCAACTGCTCTGAACACACTCTCTGCACATAAGAACGCAGGGCCACATGGCAGGATATAAAGAGACAGCTCCCTGCAAGTCCAAGATACTGAATCCAGGTAGAGCACCGAGGCAGGCCACCCTTCTACTTCCAAAAGAAGACACACATCTTCCCTCAACACAAAGGGTTTCTATTATACTTTTACATCAAGTGTTCATTAAGTTTTCTTATTTTTCTATAAAACTGTATAGATCACAATCCCTAATATAGCAATCAAGAAAAAACCCAGTATATTAAATAATCGCATAAAGTTCCAAATGGCCTCAAGATGACTCATGTCTTCAGGTAAATTTCTAATTACTTGCAAATTGCAATGTTTAATTAGTTTCAGAATAATAATAAAATGTTATAGAAGAATATTCTTTGCTGAAAATGTAATCTTATTTTGCATATGGTATTACTGAAAATTAACTTATCAAGAATCAGGCATTGCAGTTTCTGGCTTTCCAACACTGAGACTATATTAAAAATAAATCTGTAACATCTTACAAACTCCTCATAAAACATGTGAGGTATTAATTTTATCCTGGCAAACAAAAGGGCCTCTACAACCTGCTGATGCTCCTTGTGATTCCAGTGTTTATCTTACTGAGGGAGGAGCACATAGTCCCCCTGTACTGTCTCAGCACTGAGCACAAAAGCCATTCTCTTTTATGACAATAGGCTGAATGATAAGGTAAACATCAGAGAAATTAAATCTCATAAAGGAAGGATTAGCAAGCTTGAAAGTAATAATGTACCATGGACTCAACATCTTTTTTTGCTCTGATTCATTATTCCCAAAACATAAATTCCAGCCTTTTGCAGACAAGGTAAATTTCTTCTGGGATAGAGTCAGAAAATATGTGGTAAGACTATAATGAGAGTTTTGACGGAATGAATCACAATATCATAGAGAACTCTAAGCCTGGATGGACTTACAAAGCAGTTTGTCCGACCTCCTCAAGATCTGGGCATTTGCCTTTGTTACTCTTCAGTGCAGTCCCTCCCTCCCCCTCCCCCCCATAGCCCTTCTCTTTGATAGACCAGGGAAAGTGTAGGTACTAGCTGCATGAGAAGACACTAAGCACAGGATCCCCATTCCATCCTGTGCTGAATAGAGATGACACAGACATGAGAGATAATTAAAAGGGCAGCCAGCCTAACTTACGGCATTTCTATGTGTGCTGTGGCTTCTCATCAGCCGTCAAGGCTAATTCACTCAACATCAAAAGATCTCAAAGGAGTTTGGTTTTAGATTCTAGCACAACGTTGGAAAAGTCTTGTCTTTCTTCATCAATGGAGTCAAGAGTTCGTCTGTGATTGTTTGATAATCTAGAAGAGTGTTTTCTGTAGGGGGAGAGGGCCACCTTAGCAGACTGTGTGCATGTGGTGGGGAACAGGCCACATAGTCCCAAGCTTTAAGAACAAGGTCCCAAGGGATGAGGCAGAGCCAGAGCATGCGCTGGCAGCCCCTCTAGACAGGGAAGGGCAGGAGAGCCTCATCTCTTTCTTATTCTCCAGGGGAAAGCCCGGTAGCACTGCTCCAGCTGCTGGGCGTGAGCAACACTCAGGGCTTGAAACTTATTCCCTATTTACTGATTTTTTTCCTCCTTTCCAAAATTAATGTAAGGGAATTTAAAAGTCATAGCTATACCAAGAGTCTGAATGAGAGCCAGGTTTACGGGAGAAACCATTCTCAGAAGAGCCATTTACCACTGGCCCGAAGGATACCACCTATCCGTGCCAGTGAGTGACATGGGGAGAGGAGCAGACACAGACAAGACAGACAAAGGAATGCTAGCTGCTGCATCTTGATCACACACAGCTTTCATGACCATCTCAATAGGCAGGGTCTTTTACCTAAACTCTGATTTGGTTTCTGCCCACAAGTATTTTCATGTTTCATTCACCTGTTAGTCTATCTGATAAATTAGGTCAGACTGCTGGAAGGTTTTAAGAGAGGTAGGTGGGAAACCAGTGCTGCGCTCAGCCTTTCCTTGCGGAGTGTTCCCCAAATCTCCCAGGCTGGCTTTTGTGCCTCAGCAAACAACATATAATTTAGTATTTCTTGTGTCTGCTTCATTACTGAACATGAATCATAATGTTATAGGTCTGTAATATGAAATCCTTGCTGCCAAGTCACTGACCCAGCAAAACCTCCAAAGTCGGTTTTAAAAACAAATCCTTGCTGTTTGTTTCCTAGAGACTTCAGGCTCCAAATGTAGAACAAAAAGAAAAAAAATCTAGTTAATTAAAGATTCTATTTCGCTGTGTTCCAGTTAATTTGAGTCTTTCTAAATACTAATTGCATGAGGCACATTAAACGTATTCTGGAGAAGATAAGTCTTTGTGAAATAAACTTAAAGAGTCTTCAAGAAATAAAAAACAGTTTTAAACAATTGAAATGATGTATGGTGTGCGTCAATGTTTTCAGGATCGGATCATGAGGCTGAGTGGGCAGAATTATGGATCTGGACAGCCACAATTGAAAGTGTTTTAAAATTTATTTTCGAAACTTTAACACAGTCAATGTAGGTGCAATTTATCATCTGCATTTTGGAAAAACAAAACAAAACAAAACAAAAGCAGAAGCCTGTTTTCTGCTGTGACACATCCGATCCCTTACAAGAAACTTTAATGTAATTCTTTCACGGTGGTGAATTCCTACAGGCATAACCATGCACAGGTAACAGAGAAAGGACCACCTTTAGAATACACCCATCTTCTCTGTATGCCCAGGCATCTTAGCGAAGGCCCCTCACGTCTGTGGTTATGCAGGCCGACCCTGAGCGAACCCCAGTGTTCTTCTTGAAGAGTGCTCAGACAGGATCATGCTTCAAGGGGAGCGTGCTCCTTATGAGTGCAAACACTCACCTGCCATTTAGTAACTGCTTCCAAATCTCCCAGTTCTGCAAACACTCCTGCCCTCCAGTGTAATTCTCAAGATGTTTTGATTACAAACAAAAATTGGCAAAGGGCAGAAAGAATTATTCTTTGGGCATGACACAGAAAAGAAAAGAGAACAGCATAGCCCTTAGGTCAGTTTGTACAATATAGTGTAGTACATGAACTTGCCTAGGAGCAACACCTAGCATATGTACCCAACATGTAGGAACATGAACAATTAGAGGCAGAGAAGCCCCCTCCCTGCACTGAGATCTCCATCATGAACATTGGCTTAAAGGCCACTGTGGTTAGGACAGTGAAAGTTGGGCTTTCTAACATACGGTAAGCATCGAGGCCAATCTAATCCAAAATTCAAGGATTAAAAGGAAAGATATATTTCATTAACATTTTTTCTTATGAATATACATAGAAAAGGGCTAGGTGGGCATAGAGAAACCCCCAACCCCCAACCCCCACAACATTCTACTTATTTTGTAACTATTAGTAGATCTTTATACTCTTAGGATCAACAAGATGCTATGTGCCGTACATCAGCTCCTTGAAGAAGGCTCTGTAAATAGAAGGCGTCATTAAACGGGCAGAGACGAGATAAGTATTTGTTTATCTCGGAGGGTACTTTTCTTTCTGTTTTCTGTAATAAATGAATTTCTCTTTAGAATATCTTTCATGCCAAGTTATGATTTCATGATGGAAATCAAGCTGCAAAAATATGGGTAGTTGGCAATGAAAGTGTTTAAATTGTTTATTTACTGAATGTGTAAATGACTTCATAAACTGTCAAAAGGCAACATGGCATACAACTTAGAGGGAGAAGAACAAAAAGCTGAGAGAGAGAGAGAGAGAGAGAGAGAGAGAGACTTAGAGAGAGGAAACTAAAAAGTTAATTATTTGAAGGTCCCATTCAGCTGTAGAGAGATTGCCACTGGTACTCGAGATTTCTATATCCTACAGAGAAACTGGGGAGGAAGCACAATGTTTCAGGAGAAAGAATAGATGTACCCAAGGACACATTGGAAATGATTACAGAAAGGAATCCAGAGTGTCAGTGAGAAATACAAAAAGAAAATAAGAGAGGAAAGATGGAAGCCTTTGAAATGAAAGGGTTCAGAGGGGGGAGGGGGGCAGGGAAGCAGGAACAGCTGACTCAAGCATGAATTCAAATCTTGATTTATCCATTTATTATCTATGTGACCTTGGACAAATTAATCTCTCGGAGCCTCTGTTTCCCTATTTATTAAATATAATGTTTTGCATTTCTAGAGATCTCATAAAAATGACACATACTAAAGAGCATAGCATAGGATTCTGTAATATTGAGTTTACTCATTGCACAGGCATGGTTTTACATTACGAGCCTGAGCTAGCCCACCTCTCAACAGCAGCTTATAGGTTTATACACAGAGTCATTGTCCTGTTTGGAAAGAATAGAACCTTGTTTTACTTTTCAGGGAAGAAAGTAGATTCCCTGCTCACACGTTCTCAAGTATCTTTCAGAACAGTGGTGGGTTGTTTGGTTCAGATGTACCAGTGACAACCTAAGGCTTGAGTTTTCTTCCAAGTCCAGTGTTGCTGGTGGTACTATACATAGACCCTTGCACTAAAAAGACACACAAGCTGTGGGGTTTGTCTTTGATTTTACAAATGGGAGTCATTGAGTCCTGGTTCAGTCACATAATTATCTGATTATTCACTTAACAAATATCAGCTGAACACATGCCTCAACAGTGGGACGGTGCTAGAGCAGTGTCTTCCAGTACTGAAACTTTGTAGCCACTTAGAGGGCTTGTAGGGCTTTCTGCCTGGCAGTACTCATACAGCCACTATGGGGTTTGGGTAGAACTGCTGGCCGAGTCTGTCTATGCCACACAGAGTATTTTCCTGATACACTTCTCCTTATAACATGAGCCTGGTATAAACACGGGCCCTGAATTTCCCATCAATCACTGAGCAGCTGAGAGAGGGGAAAGAGAAAACGTAAATGACTTCACTTTACTCTTCAACTAAGATCAAAGCTAGGACAAAGGCCACACAATCCCCAATGGAGCCTACCTTGGGCATGGGACAGATTCTGGTGCTCATGGCCAGGCCCTGTCTCTACAAGGATCAAGTCTTGAACATGATGGCCTCCTGTCAAGGTAGCTGTCTTCTTCCTGGCATGTGACTTGTGTCTTCTTCTAGTTGTTACAGTTCTACTTCCGGATGAGGGAGCATGAGTGGAAGCAGCCAAACAGGTCCAACTGTCCCAGTGACTGAGTATCCTAGCTCAGACCTTTGACCTTTGAGTCCATCGTAGATGGGAAAGAGCCTTTATCCCCAAGAGGTACACGGATAGATGCTCTGCTTCAGCTATAGCTTAGCTACTACAGGTTGCTTATATCAGTGGCTCCTTGCCGTAAACTTTCCCATCACTGTTCTGGAAGTATTTATCCTGCTGTGTGGAGTGTTGAGAATTAAAGGAAGGTGCTTCCCCACCACCACCACTGGGGGACAAAATGGGTTCTGAAAGGCCTCTTCCCCTGCTGTCCCCTCACTTTCTGTTTCAAGCACATGAGCAAAGCTGTCTTCCCTTCTCCCCTATAACTGTGCAAGTTAAAAGAGCACATAGCTGTCATGTGGGAGACTGTCTGAGGCTGCATGCCTCATGCTTTCTACATCTTGACTCCTTCCAAACTCTTAAAGCTCCTCACAGCCCATATGTTCCTGGAGCCTTCCCACATAGGCAAGGAGCCAGATCCAAAGACTAAGGACCCCCAGTGCAACAGACACAGAAAGCTGGCCGCATTGCAGATACCCTTTCAGTGAGTCCTCTCCATAGGGCACTTAGGAACACCACCACACATGGAATATTATAGAGATTGTAGCAGAAATACCAAAAGTGGTTAGCATGGCTTGAAAAGATTCACTATAAGCCGATTTTCCCAACACTTAAACCATCATTCTATGACAGCACTTCCCTAGTCTGTGATGTGAAGGGAAATGGCATTTACAAAAAGAGACAGTGGCTAAGGGAGAAGGTGGTAGTTTCTAACTAATCCTACTTTGGGATATTTCCCAAGCTGACCACCTCATTGCCTCAGTTGCTTTCTCTCTGTGTCTCACATGTCCATTTTAATCAATGGAAAATTAAAATAATAAAATTGTGGAAAATATACAAGATTCCAAATATTTCTATTCTAGTGGATCTTAAAGTTTAAATATTTTTACTAATTTTATTTATTATATTTATAGTCTTAGAAAATTGGAAATCTTAAAACAATATTTAACATATTGTTACAAGGAACCCAGCAGGGATGGCCATTCAGGTCCAGCTTATACCCAGTTTAAAGTCTTTATTCCAGACATCTGGGACTACACTCAGATATTCAGGACCCAAGTGTAACCAGAAAATTTAGGGCAAGGCTCTTTTAAAGGCAAAAACCACATACTGCTATCTCACAAGGCAGCTGCAGGGGAGGTTTTGCACAAGCAAGCAGTTTAACAGAAGCTAAGGTAAGTTAGCTGGGGCATCTTGACCTTGGGATCCTAGAACACAGTTGGGTGATTTTTCACAGGATTCTCCATGAAGGAGATCAAATTCCATTTAAACCTGAAATGGCCTCAGCAAGAATACAAAAATGAAAGAACCTCTGCACTGTCTTGCCTTATCATGATATTATTTAATAGTCTTATTTTCTAATTTTATTTGTGGAACTGGGAATTGAACCAGGGCCTTGTGTGTGCAACACACATGCTCTGTCATCGACACCCTCCTCAACCTTTAAAACTATTGAACCAACTGTTTCTAAGGTTGACCTATGAGTGAAAACAGGGATCATATGTTAGCTGGTTTAATAGGCATTAGGCCAAGAATACATTAAGTTATTAATGAGTCATCAAGAAGTCCCGTTAACCCTTTCAGATTCAACACTGGGTTGTTTCAACTCTCACAGATGTTTCTGCCCTTGAGTAAAGCCATGCTTTTTAGTGCTCTTTCCTGGCAGCTGGGAGGGTGATAAATATTCCTTTTGCCAAAGGAAGGGATGCACAGCCCTGTAAGATGCAGCTCTTCTTGTCCATTGTTCTGCTCTCTGTTGTGTGTTGACAGCAGATTTACAGGAAGTGGCCTCACCTAATTTGCATCTGTATTGATGTGCTTATTGGGTAGGGAAGGAAGTCAGCAGATTACCCTGTAATCAGGAGAGGGAGGGAGGAATTCACACCCTCTCTCTATGACTGCACAAATGCATCAGAGTTTTAAACCTTATTCTTACACAGTAAATGATTTACATGCAGCACCAGACCAAGAGCAGAATAATGACCCACTCAGACTCTCTAGGGCTCTCATCCAGAACCCGTCTCCAGTTTTCTCATCCATGACACACACCCCAAGCATTTCAAAGCCATTTCTCTTGGTTAAAGTTTAAAGGTTTGCAACAGTATATTGACCAGTCAATTAGAAATTAGAGAGAATACATTAAATATTAAATCTTAGCTTGCAAAGTAAATACTATATTTTGCCAAACCTTAAAAAAAAACAAACCCTCTGCTTCAGCAAGTACAATAAACAATGGTTTTAACTCCTTGTGATACAAGCAAAAGACTCCTTATCACTTGTTAAGTGAAGATATGATAAACCGTGTAGTGAGATAGTAGAGAATAGAGAAAGATACACCAAGAAGCCAGTTGGCAGAGAAAGGCTGGAAATCCTCCCTCATGGCGGGGAGGGAGGGCTACTGTAAGGGCTAAAGTTATGTTTGAAGTTTAAGTTGCTGTGCTTAAGAAATCCGTAAAACAAAACCGCCTCTAACCTGTAAGCCTCACTTACACAAGGACTGATAACTTCCTGGAATTTGGGGGTTGGGCTGGGAGCACTGTTGTTCATGTAAACCAGCAAGCAAAATGTTTTCACTTTTATAAATAAGGTTGGTTGCCCCAACTGCACAGGATGTACTTGATCACTTTTAGGCGGGAGACACATAAACAGGAAGTAATTCAGGATGTATGTTTGCCCCTGATTGGACAAAGACAGAAAGCACCTAGCCTTGTGAGTTTTGCTTTATCAGCCACTGTCTCATGTACTGAAGTGTTATCTCTAGGAATCTCAAATATGGACCCGGCCAATGTCTATCTTCCTGGCCAGTATTTAATAAAGCTTGCTTCAAATTTGGCTAAAAAAATTATGATAGTGGTCCTATTCTTGCCCATTGGGATTAACACTACATTCAAGGAACAGAATGTACCCAACCAAACCCCCTGCAATACACAGACATGGGTGTGATTGGTACTATGCAAATGACCTATAAAGGGCCATAAAGGTCCTGACCCACAGGCCTTGGAGCACCACAGGCTGTTTCCCCTTCACAGTAGCCCACCTCCACTCTTAGAAGCGCTTTCTCTCTTAATATACTGCATGTAGTTCTATTTCTAACCGTGGGTCCTGATCTAATTCTCTACCCTAGGACACAAAAGCCTGGATACCTCAGCGGGTGCCCTGAAATTCAGATCCATGCCTGTAACAACAGGATTCAATTTTTTATATTGCTATTAAGTTATCAAGTTGATAAAGTTTACTATCAACAGGGGATATTTTCCAAAAAAAAAGAAAAAAAAGAAAAGATTCTACAACTCATTTTCTTACTACTTTCTAAAACTCACTTTCCTATAAAATTTTTATTTTATATTGTCATGGCTCACAGCTCTATTTGGTGATGAGCACAGTTTACTTATAATTACTAAGTTTAGAGAAATAAAATACTGCACTCGGTAGAACGTTCTGGGCATGATTATTTTTTGCCTACTAAAAGAAAGCTTTCCTAGTCACTTCGGTCTTGCTTCCACTTACAGATCACATGTGTTGGAAGTGAACTAAAATAAGATCATCCCTTGGGCCTCAACTCCTCTCAGTCCTGCCATGCTGCTGTCTGTCTGTCTGCCCATGGTGTTAATAAATCTAATAAATTTCTTGCTCAAAGGAAAAAGAATAATTATAAAAAGATGCCTGACAAAGGGTTGAACTTTTTCCCTTGCTGCCTTGTGTCCTCCTGGATCTCCCCACCTCCCAGACCACCCTGCCCTTCAGAGACTGCAGCAATTCAGATTGGAAAGCCTTTGCTCTTGGAGTAGGACAACTTGATCTTGTCTTACTCCACTGCGAGGGTCCTGGGTCACAGATCAGCAAGAGAAAAAGCTTTAGCAAATGTGTCTAGTCAAAGTTTATACACACAGAGAAAATAAGACCAAAGACCTCAGGAAACAGCCCCTGTGTGCTGATTCTTATCCAGGATTGGAGAGCTGTGCAGAAATCCCCCTAGATTTTGTTTCTCAGGGGTGGTGACAGAGGGAAGGGGATTCAGCCAGTGTACTTTCTGAAAAAAGCAAGATGCTTCTAGAAGAAAAGGTTTAAGGAGACAGGAAAAAGACAGAAACCAGCCTTGCTGGCTTTGACTAGGAATTCTGGTTCTGTTTCAACCTTGGGCAGAATGGAGGACAGGAAGGCTAGAGAGAGACCTCCACAGGGCCATATTTGGGACAGTGACTCTGAGCCCTGTGTCCCCTTCAGTTAGGAGCTGAAATAAGTTTAATTTCTTGTTAATTTAATTGGAAAAGATAGTTCTCTGTGGTTTAGATACAAAATCTCACTAAGGCAAAACCGAAAAGTTCTCAAGTAGTTTGGCAGAATGCATTCTCTCGGAAATGAAGAAAACAAAGAACGAGGCACATTTGGAATCCTGAGATGACATGCTTTTATCACACTACCTTTCTTACAGTAACCTCTGGACAGTTTCGTTTGGTTTCAGGCCCTGGGACAAGGCCAGGGACAAGGTGCTGAGGTTCATATCTCACATAGGAAAGAGACCTGCCCTCCAGGTTCTCCCAGCATCCCTCAGTCCCTACCTGGCATACCCTGCCCCCATTCTTGAACTTTCCAGCCCAGGGGCTGGACTGACTTTCCCCAGAGGTTCTTCCTTACATAATCCAGACATTCATTTTGCTCTCTAATTCATTCTCTCTCTCTCTCTCTCTCTCTCTCTCTCTCTCTCTCTCTCTCCTTCCCTCCCTCCCTCCTCTTCTCCTCCTCTCTCTCCCCATCTCCCCTCATTCTCTCTCTCTGTGTACTTTCTTTCTTCCTCCTCCCCTCCCCCTCATTCTCCCTCCCTCCCTATGGTGACTTCTTCTCCCCTGCTCATTCCTTGGGGCCAGTGATTGACTCATTTCACTAGTGGAGAAAAAAAACTTACCATTTTTTAAAGATCTATTTTTAGGTTAGAGAACAAAAGAAATTGCGAAATGGCAAATAGAGAAAACTGGTCCTGTAGCCATTCCACTAGTATGCAGTTCTTTGAAAAAATAGAGAAACCCAAGATGTCTACAGTTTAAAAGTTTCTGAAAACAAGAATGGCCCTGAAACATACATGTTCCTACAGCCTGATTCTGTTTTCACAGGGGCCACCAGTTAAGTACTGTCAGGGCTCAGGATATGAAGCCACCAACATCTTCACGCGGAGTACTCTCTACAGAAAGGAAACAAGGAAGCAGTGTCTGCGGGAGGGTCCTGTCATGGCCTGTGCCCTCTCTCTAGTGAGGGCCTTGGAAATTGTAATTCCCTGTCTTCCCTGAGGCAGCTATGGTGCCTAGGAAGGTCACTCTTGCCCTGCTTTCTGTGGAGCCTCACATGACAGGAAGGAAGGAAAGCAACACAGGAACTTTGAGGAGAGAGTGAGCCCATGATTTTGTTCAGTTTCCTAGTTTACTGCCTCCTGGAGCTCACTGACTAAGTGTCTGTAAATTACACAGGTGAGGGCATCTTCCTAGTCTTTATTTCTGAAGGTTGCCCATGTCACAAAGTTCTCGATAGTTGCTGCTACTGTGGCCTCAGTCCTGCTCCTTGGGATGGGTGAGGAGCAGATAATATTTCTTCATCCTGGAACATCCTTGGGCATTATAACCCAGGGCCACAGTCAGCATCCTCAGAATAGTCAGAGCTGAGACACATCAGCACAGTTATTATAGCGGTCCGGACGCTTAAATTAACAGTAGATGTTTTCATAAAGCATTCGGTTGCCAGATAATCACAAGAGTATGTACACATTTATTTCCAGATAATCACAAGAGTATGTACACATTTATTTTTAAACAATCTTCTATCCAGTTGCATAAAAGGCAGGTTGGATGGTCAGAAACGACAGGAATGGGGCAGGCGGCATGGTTGCACTCCTCCAACAAAGAGTGGGCAATGAGCATATTTTATATTTAGATTTGGTTTATTGAGGGGACCCTAAACTTTTTTTTAAAAAGTGCACATGAATCGTCTGGAGAAATCAGTCTAAAGTGATTAATTAGACCTTATTTTGTCCCGAACAGATTTACTAAGCATTTTTCAAATAGCCACAATGTTTGTAATTACCAGAATCGCACCTCCATTGGCCAGCCTTAGTTACTTCATGCATGAACAACAATCTGATTGAGCACTCTTGTTAGGGTTTCATTCTGCCTTGTAATTACCCATAATCATAGCCTTCCTGGGTGCATGAGAATGTGCAAGCAACTATTCACAGACTCAGCCCATTTGAATATGAATCTTCTCAGTGAGGAGCAAGAAAGCAGGAGAAACAAAACAGTTTCTCTAGGGAATCCAGTCAAGCATCTCTCCTCTGATTCTGCCCCCTTCAAAATGTTCTCCCTCCAGTCTCTGGATTCTATTTGCTAAAACAAGGCTGGCTTAATGAAGACAATGGCCTATTATTCCTTAAGTGACACAGGAGGGCCCACGCATTACAGGCTTAGTTCTTTCAGTCTTTGCCAAGGACTCAAGGAACAAAAGAACGAGCAATTGTGTGTGGGGAAGAGAATTCGGTCCAGGCTCCACTTGGGGACCACTCGGAATAAGATGGGGCCATGCTATTCTGACGCTCTGAGGAGGCTGGTGCTTGCTGGCTTTCTTCTCTTTCTTCCCCTCTTCATCCCCCCCTCCCCCCTTGCAAATGACTCAGGCATTACAGAAAAAGGCTCCAAGCTGCAGGGATTGAAAACAAAGGCTGAGTGGAGGAGGGGTGACATTTCTGATCCCATCCCAAGCACATTCAGAGTGAGCCACCTACTGGCAACTCCTCTCTTCCTTTTTTTTTCACGCTCTAATCCCCTCAACTCTTTAGGGAAGACCTGGGTAACACAGGCTGGGATCAGGGCACAAGTGTTTCCAGCCAAGAATGGAGAAATAAGATTCATAGGGAAAGCTTTTACGGTAGTATTGAGTCTTTGAGAGAAAACACAATTTGGACTCAAGTAGAACTATGCATTGTTTAAAATGTCAGACAGGAAGCATTGTTTAAAACGCTGTGTGTAATGCACAGCAAATTAAAGATGACTCAAGTTTACTAAAAGATATTGATTGCTAGATTCATGAAGTTAAGTCAATTAATCGTTTAAACCAGTTAAGCCACATCAAAATGGTCTTGCCCATGGCTAACTTTCAGTTCTTCAACGTGTTTGTCTTTTGTAGTGTTTTGTTGCTTGTTTGTTGTTGTTGTTGTTGTTTGTTCGTTTCTGAGACATTATACACCGCTAATAAAATATGCTTAAATTCTTTGTGGGCATTTTACTCAAGGGCTGTGATGTGACCCTAATCATTTTCTGACCACCTTACAGGTTTAGGATCTGTATCATCTTGACAAAGTGAGTCCTCCAAGACTACATCAAGGCATCAGCTACTGGAATTTCAACTTGTAGTCTTGTGTGCGTGTGTGTGTGTGTGTGTGTGTGTGTGTGTGTATAATCACATGCCTGAACACGCTTGAATAAGACTGTGACCATTCCTGGTACAGTATAGCATACATTGTGGGGTCACTAGAAATAAAGGCACTTCCTAGAAGAGAACTGACAGTAGGCACTATTACTGATGCTGAATCATGTCTCCTACCAGGTGTACACTATGAACCTCGTAAGTCCTACAGAGCCAGGGCCACACTCTCCTAAGAAGGGAGTCAGCATGCTGATGGGCTGGGGTCACCTTGCCAACTTGGCAGCTGTGGACATTTTCACAAATCTCTCACCACAAGCTGCATTCTCCCTAACATGAGGACTTCTTCGGAATCTGTCCTGATGGTCTCTCTAGTGGGGCTCTTACCCTATTCGTAGGCTATTTTCTTGTTTAAAGCCACTTTATTCTTTTTGTAGAATAATATGTGATTTCAAACAAACTTACCATACGTAAAATAACTCTGAAAAGCACAAGAAGAATCTCCACGACTATAGACATTAGTTTAAACTGAAGACTGGCAGAGGCTACCATTCCTAATAATTTCTTCTTTTTAAAAATATTTTTTTATTTCATGTGCATTGGTGTTTTGCCTGTATGTCTATCTGTATGTATGTATGCATGTATGTCTGATATAAGAGTGTCAGATCCCCAGGAATTGGAGTTATGGACCATTGTGAGGTGCCATGTGAGTGCTGGGAATAGAACCTGGGTCCTCTGGAAGACCAGGGCTCTTAACCCCCGAGTCACCTCCGCAGCCACTATTCTTAACAATTTCAAAACTGAAAATTACAATGCAGCTATCACTTGCCATCTGGCTCTGTGGCCAGTGGGGGTGCTTTAATAGACCTTGGCTCTCCCAAGCCTTACGCCAGCCATAGTAGGTGTGGTCACTATGATGCTATCATCCCCAAAGACATGAACTGTGAAAACCACAAAAATACTGGAGAAAATTAAAGCAGTGAAATATTCAACAACTCTCAGGGACACAGAGCTAATTGGCAGCATGTTTGTAATTAAATGGATGGATTGTGGTCAACTCTCACAAGCCCACGTGAGGAGACATTAGCTCCTGGGAGTGGGTCTGCTCTGCTGGCTGTACAAACATGAGAACTGTAATTATTTTTTGAGACTATGTAGGTGGAAAAGTCTGTTACTAACATAATAGATTATCAGTCACTCCTGGATTTTTCACAAATAAGAAGAAATGAGCTTTTACATAATTTACTTCTGTATATACTAAATGCATGTCGTGTGCAAGGTTAAGAAAGCAAAGAAAGAGGAAAAAACCAAAACTTGAAATGGTCCCTTACTTCAAAGAACCAGCAAACTGATGTAACACAAATGCAAAAACAAATACAGATTAAGGCATAAACTGCACAGACAGTCTTGCCAAGATTGCAATAAACACAAAGAGGGTCTTGATTCTTAATTTATTTACTCTTCCCTGCTCCTGGCCCAGAACAATATATGAGTATCATTTGCTGAAAGCAGTAAATACAGAGGTTGAAAGCAATCTTCTAAAATGAATATCCACCATAAATGTTGAGCAGAACATTTATGGATATTAGCTGATAAACAGTAATGTTTATAGTACTGTCTGTTGTCTGGGTCAGTTGGGGCCAGTGACTCAATCCCTTATAAAACTATGGTAAAGATTTTGGCAAAATATCCCATTCTCTCCCCGTGTTGATCAATAAAAGAAAGAGCAGAGCTCTTTGTTAGGGACTTACACATAGTCACAACAGACAGCACAGGGTCAGATTCAGAAGACCATCTTCAGTCAGGCACAGACTGACTCACATAACAGACAGAAGACGCACTGAGCATGGAGTAGAGAATTCAAATCTGGGCTTGCCCTGGTTAAATGACTCCAAGGGGAAGTGTTTTGATTTCTCAATTCAATACCTTTGCATTGTTGGTGATTCAATCACTACTGTGTTTAACCAATGCAAAGTATCTCTGAGGAAGTTTTCAAAAAGATTTAACTGGGAAGGCCTTCCTAAATGTGGACAGCCACCATCCCATGGGTAGAGCCCCTGAATGAAGAAAAGAGCAAAACAAAACAGCAACAAAACAAAAGACAGAGAGAGAGAGAAAGAGAGAGAGAGAGAATGAACCCAAGCACCAGCAATCCTCTTTTGTCTCTACTTCCTGATTGCAGATACAATGTGACCAGCTGCCTGACAGGCTACCAACAGCAGTGATCTTGCTCGAACACTTTATTACACACACACACACACACACACACACACACACATATACATAAATACATACATACACACATATATATGTGGTTTAAATACATGATCTGTAAAATCCTCAAATAAAAGAGTAATTAAAAGTAGGAGACACAAATATTTTTCCCAGCTACAACTGCTCATTGTGCTGCTTTGTGGATCTGAACACCCAATGTTATAGATTCTTAAAACTATATGACTTTAGAAAATATCATTTGGGACAAAGTTTTGTTGAAATTATGCTAGCCTAGAAACACTTACTAATAAAGTTGTAATAGATAACAAGTCACTGCTGAACCTATTGATGAAGTTATAACTAGTTAGATTATCAGAATTGCTGAGCCCTAAACTGTAAGAAAATTGTTATTTGCTGTCATTTGGTGACTAGAAAGCATGCCTTTTCTCTTTGATATATTTTAAACCTATCTAAACATTTAGGTATATCAAACTGTTAACATCTAGGAATTAAAAATACAGCTTAGCAATAGAGTGTATCTACCTAACATGCATGAGGCCCTGGCTTCAATGCTCTTTGACAAAACAAGTCTAATTTATATTATTATCTAATCTGTGGCTATCATTTTTATAATTCTCAATACTTCAGGATAGCTTTAAATAATCTCCACATACGATGAAGTAAGTAGAAAAACAATTAAAAATAAAAGCGAATATTCACAGAGCACCTGCACAGATCACTACCTCAGGGGAGGGTCTGCTAGCTGGGCTCCTGATGCTCTCCCAGGATCCATCATTTGCAGCTGAGACTCTGTCAAGCAAAAGGCTCTGTTCACAGGCCTCAGTGAGACTCTCTAAGCAGTGGGTCATGAGAGAGGACAGGCCTGATTCAGTCCCAAGGAGCAGGCATGTGATCTTGATTGTGGGACCTGGTGATGCCTCCCTTCTTGTCCTTTTTTCTATCCCTGGTCCCACTGTATGTCTGCTCCTGTGATGTTCCAGCTCTATAACACGTGTATATTAAGTACAGCACAATAGCAGTCTTAATGGAGCTTTTTTCATAAAGCATTTCTTTACTCCTTCGATGCCCGCGGACCAAACTGCTTGCTCTTCTTTAGTAAACCCTATTTTGATCCTCTTTGGATATCTCCTTTGCCTGGAATGCCACCTTCTCCTTAATTCTCTTTTTCCCTCTTGCTAAACCTTTAGGTCTCATGTGGCATCAACTCAATTGCCAGCTTCGCAGTTTACAAGCCCCAAGAATTCCCCAAAATTATGGGTGTATTTCCTTAGCACCTTTTTTCACCACTGAAGAATGTGAAATGGACACCTACCTAGGTGTGCATGCACAGGTCTCACACGTAGGTTTCTGAATGTCTGTTATGAGGACAATGGTTGGTATGAAGTATACAGCCGCACTGTCCAGTTAGCCAGTGTGATCTCATTTATTAGGTGTGGTATACACTGTACACTAAGGCGACAGAACTACCCTCCAAGAATCCTGACTAAAGTCACATAAAATAAAAGTCATCCATTTCAAAATTTCTGACTTCATCAAAAATGGCTTGGGGGATCTCTGAAAGGACAGCGACTGGTAACTGATTTGAAAGATAGAAAGAAAGAATTCCAAAGAGTTTTACAGAGCTTTTCTTGATGTTCTATTACGCGATAGGAAGAAAATTCACTCTAACTACACTCCTGTGGATTTACAGGCATGGTTTACAGAGCTGGTCAGCTGTACTGAGGCTGGGCCTGAGAAGCATCTGTGCCCACAGTTACCCAAGAGTCACAGCATGCCTCCTTCTGACCAGTGGGCAGATGGGCTGATTCCTTTTCTCTTCTGATTCCAGCTCTTCCACCAGCCAGACATAAGGAGGTAAGTGTATACCCCCTACTGCTACTCTAGGGAGACAAAGTTCTTCAGCCACTGGAGGTGGAAGTTTGACAGCTTGTCAGATCCAATGTCTCCATCCACACCATAGAAGCTAATCAGTACCCTTGCTTAGTAACTGACCAGGATTGAAGGTCCGACGCTCCTGATTACTACGTCTGTACTCTTTGCTCCCCTTACACATTTTGGACCAGGTTTTTCCTCACTCCCAGTTAGTACTGAGAATGCCCTCTGGGCTTTTTGTCTTCAAGTTGGACTTTGACACACCATCCTCCAAATTCCTTATAAAAAAGTATTTCTAAAAGACAATTTTAATGATCTTAAGTCCAAGTCACTTACTACAACTTGAGATTCTTCTGTTGCATGTTGGCATTGGCCTTGGAGAATACGTCAGCACCATTAAACAAGCAGAGCACAAGGTTCCCTGTGACTATCTTTTCCTTCTTTGTCTTGAGTACCACATCTTTTTTTCCAGTATAGCTGTTCCCATGTCTAAGTCTGAGCTACCACCTTTATACTAAGGCCAGCTATGCATTCAAAAATAAGTGATGCTAGAAATTGCTGGGAAGCAAAAATAAACAAGGTATCTTGACTCGCTGCCCCAGATGTCATGCTGCAGGGTGCCACAAGATTTGGTAGCCATGAGTCACAGCAGTAAGTGGAGAATGGGAGCTGGTAAACATCACAGAATGAGAAACGCTGCTGCTCATCGCCATAGTCCACCATCTTCAATGTTAGGAAGGGCTGTCTGCATTGGCAATTCCCCAAACACAATACAAAAGGTGCACTAAACAATGGGCAAACGGTGAGAGAAGATAATCCCAGGAAGGAGGAGGACACTGCAAGAGGCCAGCATGAAACTCAAGGGAGGTGGGGTAGAGAGCTTGGCCCTGTCTTAGGAGACGTAATGCAGTCTATATTGCTTCCAACCAAATCTCCTCTTCTCCCCTCTCCTTTGCTGGACAGATCCACAGAAACAGCTGGTGGCTACCATGCCTTTTCCTGGTCACCTTCACCCCTCAGAATTATCCCACATACTTCCTGCATGTTTCTTCTTATCTTGGCTTCTGCTTTCTTGAAGGAGACAATGTTGAATGTGGCCATTCTATTGGGATGCTCAGGAATGATTAGAGCGTGATATTTAGCAGAAATCAGAACATGAAAACATTGGGTAATGTATGCTAACACGTAAACAAAAATGCAGAGACGGAAAGGAGCAAACTGGCAATTAAATTTAGCAGCTGGAGGCAAATCAGCATCTTTCTATTAAACTGTAAACATGTAATTCAAGGAAATGATTTCAATGAAGCCAAGCAGAGCATGTAGGTTATCTTCCAACATTGAGAGAGAATGCGTATGTGCTGGATGGAGTCTGCAGAGGTCATAATATAATGAAATACTTTATCTCTTGCTACTTTGATTGTGATTCTCTATTTAATTTGAATTCATTTATACTTTACATACACATATGAATTTTTAAAAAATCTTTCTTTTGTTTCTTCCTAAAGTTTTAATCTTGCCTTCAGCTGTCGTTGAAGAATGGCCACCCTTCTTTCCTATTGTATAGTGGCTTCTTTAGTTTTTAGTTTAGAAAACTGTGGTAGGCTGTAGACTTGTCCATGTAGACTCATCTGTGTAAACTTCGTTGTGATTCTTAGGTTGTTCTAGTTCTATACCACTCCAGTTCCATTTCCTTTATCATATTTATCTAAAGCTAATGGAGACAGTTCTCAGTGACTTCCCTGAAAATGTCATCCGATCCTTGCTTGTTTATTCTTCCAGATAAATTTTGGAGCAAGTTATGGGATTTTCAGCCCCCAAATCACAGGATTCTTATGTTGCTGCTGTTTAAAAGTAATTGGTAAGTTGTGTCTTACCCCTGGTAACTCATTGGTGTTTTGAAACAACTTGTTCCCATTTGCTTTCTGTTGCTGGGATAAACACCACAAGTAAAAGCAACCTGGAGAAGAAAGGGTTTATTTGGCTTATTCTCCCAGGTCAAAGTCCATCAATGAAATCAGGGCAGGAACTTGAAGCAGGAAACTGGAGCACAGAGGACTGCAGCTTCCAGGCTTGGTCTCCGGCTCATGCTCAGCTAGCTGTCTTATCTGGTTCAGACCCACCTGCCTAGGGATGGTTCTACCCACAGTAGGCTGGGCCCTCCCACATGAATCATCAGTTACAACAGTCTCCCACAACCACAGGCACAGGCCACTCTGACCGAGGCAATTCCTCAGCTCCAGCTCCCCATTCCCAGTGACTTTGGTCATGTCATATTGATAATAAAAACTAAATAGCACCTTGATTTTATGTCACCTTCTCTGAGACCACTAACATTCTATACTTGGCCTGCTCTGGCTCCTCTCTCCCCATCTTTCTTTCTATTCTAGCTCCTACTGTGTGTATGGAAGATGTTTCCAGAGTCCAACTCAGTTTGAAACAACCCACATGTTTCTGTCAGAACTTCATTTTAGCTGTATGCTTAGCATTGTTTAATAATTGATTTGCAGTGGTCAGTGCCAAGAGCATCTTAGAGCATGATGTTTAATAAGTGCTAATTTTATCCTGTGTTATCCATGCAGAACAATGGGCACTTGGGGTTGCTGTTCAGAGCCTCCACCTTTCCACTTATCCCCTATCATGTCTCCAGGACTAAGTCAAGTTATGTGCACTTATATTCCCAAGTCAGGGTAGCCATTCCTAGGAATTATGGAAGCTACTGCAAATGAGCTTATGTTCTTCTCCACCACTATTCAGTTATGAGACAGTTAGCATTAAAATGGAAAGGATGAACGGGACATAGAAACCTAGACAGTAGCTCCATCACATCTAGGAATGAGCTCTGAAACATGACATCACCAACTCTGTATGATTATCAGTTCTACAGTTCAAAGCCACAGGAGAGTCTAAGAGAAACTTGTCGCTTGTATCCCAGTGTTCTGGAATCCTTTGTTCATGACAGTGTCCTCTAAAGAAATTCCAGAGCATAAAAAAGTCTAATATAATCACCCCTCCCCCCTCCCCCCACGAATGTCAAAAGAAACAAAAGCAAGTAGGGATGTGGTCCAAAGTGAAGGAGAGGGAACCAGAGACTGGTGCTTAACCGACAGAAAGCTCCCCTCCACCTGGGGGTTAAGGGTAAGACCATTCATTGGCAGAATTCGTGGATAGAAAAAGAGACAGATGGTATAAAAATGGTAGAAACTGAAGAACCAAGGGTCCACAGCCTGAATAATCACAGAGAGGAAGAAGGACAAAGACTGGGGAAGCATCACAATCCCCACCTCTTTGACTTCTGAGCCTAGAGATAAACACACAGGGATGTGGAAGGAGTACCAAGGAAGAGAGGTGCCTGGTCCTCTTCAGTGGAGACCTTAAAACCATCAAGTCTCATGCCAGCCCTGAACAAAGGTAGATCCAGTGTGTGAGACACAACTCCCAAGAGTAATAGACTAGGACAGCAAGCCTCAAAAGATTTATAAACTCCAAGAAAAAAAAGAAAAACTCATTTTCGGGCCATCAATATTATACAATGGATGTGCAGAACATCACTCAAAGGAGAAATATACAAACCCTGGTAAAGTTAAACATCATTTCACAAAACACGCAAAAATACATCCGAATCCAAGATTTACGAGAGGCAAGTGTTTAACAGAGAGCAAAACAAAAGACAGAAAGGGAAGAGAAGAAACAGGTTATTTTTAACACTTTTTTTTTCATATTTGAAGGAATGGTTTTACTAAAGAATTTCACATAAGTAGCATAATACCTTTCATTAAAATTAGCAGCAGAGGAACCTGAAAGTTGAAAGGCTGCGCTGAGTTCCTTTTAATTGAAATGAGTCCATCGGAAGGACTCCAAGTCCCGTACTAATGTTTTTTTCTGCAACAGGCTCACATAGATGGTAGCCGGGAACCGAGAAAGGGAAGGGCCACTGAAGGGCAGTAATGCTGCCTGGACAGATGTACGGTCCCCTCTGAGAAGCTAGAATTTCACCAGTCTCTAGTTTGCCTCACTGGCAGGATGTAAGATTAAACATATATTTAAAGTAGTATTTGTCAGTAACTATCTAAATACATAGCTATTAATAAAATATACAGGGTTCATTAGCTACCCAAAGATGTTTAAACGGAAGCAGTTTTGCTTGTTTTGTGATTGGTTTATTTTATCATATAGGAGGATGTGTACCAGAGAATGACTTCTGAGTTTGAGCTAATGAGTCCAGATGGAGCTCCCTTCTCCGTTACTGAGTTACCAACGTTTAAGGAAGAGCTGGCAGAGAGAACAGGCTGTGGCATCTTCAGCTTAGAAATGGGATTTGCTTTACAAACAAGTAGGAAAAGATGACAAATGGCAGACAGAATACAATTTAATGTAAAGATACTTTTTCTAATGCTTCGCCTATATTTTGCACATTAAATCAGATGGGAATGACTGATGAAACTAATGTCTTATTAAATAAGCCATTCTAAAGAATATTCATCATGGGGAGAGAGAAGAAACTAGAATAATGAAAAAAACAAAAGAGTTTGGCTTGCATAATTTATTTTTAGCCTTAAATAATGGAATGAAATGAAAAAGTAACCAAATAAACATCAGGCAAGTCAGTCTTTGAAACCGCTAAGTCGTGCCAAAGAATTGAGTAAAGCTACAAGCAAGCACATATATATTAAATAACTTTCATACTTATCTTAACTTAATATATTACAGAGAAAAGAGATTGAATATTCAAGGCAACCAAGAAAACCCGTGTTTCAAATTTTATCATTCAGTACATTAGAACTGAATTTTGAATTGGTATTTGGCTGTGGTGCTTGATGCCTGAGATCACAGCTTCCTAGCCTAAAGAAGAAAGCAGGTAATGCAGCAGATATCAGCAGAAGGCCTGCATGGAGACAGAGCCTAGGCCTCCCACAGAACAATCGCCCGAGGTGCACTGGTAACGGCTGGAAGCAATGCCAAAGAACTAGAAGCCTGACTACTTCCTTCAATTATCTTCCTAAATCAAGTATTGCAAAAATGTGAGTATTTTGCTAGTAGAAGTGTGACTAAATATAAATGGCATTATTTTTAAAAATAAATATTATTTTTACTATTGTATGTATATGTACTCATATACATACATTGATTTGAGATATACTAAATAGTTGGGGCTCACATGTCTGTATTAAACTGGCTTAAAACGATTTAGATAATTCAAAGCTCTATAACCTGTTATAGGTTTGCATTCTTTAATTAGTCTGGCTCTGGACAAGGCTTAAAAGTTTTTTTTTTAAAGCTGATTTAAAATTTTTAAATTAAATTATATATATTTTGTATTTTGTAATACAGGTAAAATTTCATATTTTAAATAGCTACTAAATATTTAAATTACAGGTAACACAGTAAATTTAAGAGGCTACATTAACAATCAAATATGTTTACAAAATTCCTCATGTTATTTTTATAAAGACAGAAGACAGAACGACAGTCTGCCAGGCACGCGAGGAGTGGAGGGAGAGCTGTTGAAAGGTTGCAGAATTTTGGTCTTGCAAGATGCAAAGAGTTTTGGAATCTCACCACACAACAAAGTAACTGTCCCTAACACTACCAAACTATGCAAATTAAAGTCCTTAAGTTAGCAAATTTTATGTTGTATATTTTGTCACCATTTTTCAAGGATAGGAAATAAGATCTTCTCAATATTTACATAAGTGTTTTTGTAGAAATAAATTTATAATGAACAGAATAAATAGAATTTCTTATGTCCTAAAATCTCCAAAGCAGTCAATATGCTGTGTTCTAAATGAGAACATGGAAGTTTAGTTCAGAAAAACCTTACAACTACTTACCAAAGAAAGAGAAACGAAAGCACCCTCATACTGAAGGGGGATAAAGGGGTGAGTGGTATCTTCTCTGAAAGATATAATCAGTAGAAGACAAGCAGACGGCAGCCCCGAGAATGCCTGCAGAAAACAGCATCTTTGAACCCAACTATTTTTATTTTCTTCGTGTGGAAAGAGCTAGCATACATGTGGTGCTCAGAGGACAACTTTCCAGGGTTGGTTCTCTCTTCCCACCATGTGGGTACCACAGTCAAACTTGGGTTCTGAGCTTGGTGGCAAGTGTCTCTACTTGCTGAAGCATCTCACTGGCCTACGAAGACTATCTCAAGTGCTGGAGTGACTTTGGTTCCCCAGAATGCTTAGAGGCCGGGCAGTGTGACTATGCTCTGTGAAGCTGAAGGTCATTCTCCTTCTGAGATGGCCACAGGAAGGTGGAAGCGTGGCTGCCATGAAACACGGGAGTTATAAGAAACAAGATCCACTCATAGGTGAGCTATAGCTTTGCACCTACTACCTGACTACATTAATAAAGCTCTGGTGAAGAAAATTCAATATAACCAGGCCAGCATCATGGTTGCTTTCAAGTGTTGATTAAATCTTGATTTTATGTATTATACAAAACTTTTTGGAACAAAGTACTTGAAAAGCAATTAGAATTGCTAATCTTTGACTCCTTTGTGTGCTCCTCAACACAATGGTTTATTTGGAATCTTCTCTATTTTGGGGGGAAAAAAATTAAAAATAAAAGAAGCAAAAGGAGCACTTGTATATGCAGAAGCTAGAACATAAGTTCCTAAGAGGACAGGGTTTGAAATATTAAAACCCTAGCACAGGATGCACCACTGTCCCCACAAGGTTCCTCCCATTATGAAGAGAGTTTATGCAGAGGCTTGTCCTTCACAGATGTTAATTATCAGAATAATGTGGTGACACTGTTTCTACTTTCCGTGTACAAGGCAAATCCCAGCAGAAACAAGAATATAATAGACACTGGGAAAGTTGCTTAGAATTTGTAAATGCTACTTAACAAAAACTGACTATCAAACCACTTTAAACTAAATAAAGCAAGAACTCCAAGTTCTTAACGACTAAAGATGAAATTTAGAAACAGAAGCCCATGTAAACGGAAATAGTGACGGGATATATGAGTGTTACAGTCAATAAAAATGATTGGTTAATATTTATTATCATAAATACTTTCCTCTAAAAGCCCATCTTTTAAATGACCAGAAAGGAAGTTTAACCAGAGAAAAAGAAAATAAATCTATCAAGTTTTCTAAGGTTCAGGGATATCATTAAATGATGTTAAGATTTCAACACATAAGAATCCCCAAACCAAGGAAACAGACTAGATGTGTCCAAGACCTAATCAGCTCTTGACATATCCTAAATGTTCAATAAGTATTGTTTCATGAAATATTTAACAAATATGATGAAGGCCCACCTTGGATGACATAGGTCTGAAAGTTGCATCTCAGATGTACACAGATCCACTTCTCTGTCCCAGTCTCTCAGCCCTACCTGCCATGTATACACCCTGAGCATTCTTGCAGAAATAGCAGCCATCTTGGGTGTTCACTGCCATGACTACCCCTGAGTAACCTGGTCAGTGTCTCTGCATAGTTTTCAATACAACCTAAGTAAACAAAGTCAATAGAGAGGCATGAGGAGCTTTTTGACTGGCCTATGGTATGGTCATTCCCAGAATTATGCCATATTACCTTTCTTGATATTAGTCTATTTCCACTCCCACAAGGGCCTAGGGAGCAACGGGGAAGTGCTGGCAGACAGACTGTAAGAGCTGCAGGACTGAGGGGGGCCTGTGAGGTGCCTGCCCCTGAACATGACATGGCTGTTGCACAAGACTTGTTCAAGACCCAAAAAATCCCAGTATGGAGAAGGGAAGGTGCACTCTAGCCCCACTCCCAGCTGAGGAGCTATCAGCAGCTGATGGCAAAGGCAGACTCATTTTTCTTTGGTAAGGTAGCCATGGTAGGTGGTTCCAGTGGATGACCATATACCCTGGCATACTTTGTGCGAACCAAAGTTAAATGCTGGAGGATATTGTTTATCTTTTCACTTCCCAAACAAGATTATTTGACCCAATTATACTCGCCCTTTATCACATGTAGGCAGGAGATATGTAGGCAAGAAATATATCAGGATATATGGCTGCCCCGGATTAAACCTGCTGGGAAACATGGTGGCCTTATTGGTGTGCCCTTTTAAGTCTCTCTAAGATATGAACTCCCCCGTAGGTCCATATACTTGAATGCCTGGTCATCGGGGAGTGGTGCTATTTGAGAATAATTAGGTGTGGATTTGTCAAAAGAAGTATAACACTGGGCGGGCCTTGAGCCTTTAAAACTCCATACTAGGCCCAGTGTTAATTTTTCTACCTATGGATGTGGATGTAACTACCAGCCATCGCTCCTGTGCCTACCTGCAGGAAGCCATGATTCTCTCCATGACAATAATGAACTAAACTAAGCAAGCCCCCAATGACATGCTTTCTTTCATAAGAATTGCTTGGTCATGCTGTTTCTTCTCAGCAATAGAACAGTGACTAAGATACATAACAAAATGACTTTCTAAGTCTGTTTACATAGAACAGGCATGGAAAAGGTTATCCTGACTCTGGGTAGAAGAACAAGGATGAATGCCATTTTATAGAGGGTGACCAAGAGTGGCCACTTCAATTTGCTAAAACTCAGCCTTGAGGTACAAGAGATATGATGGGACACTTTTCTAGAGAAGACCAGGGATAGGTCTCACCTTTAGTTCTTCTAAAACCAAAGAAGACAGCTTGCTTGCCTAGTGGGTGAGTGACTGGGGACAGGCTGGTCACATGCCTACATTGAGAACTGTAGTAAAATCAGAATCTTCACAGTTGTGAGTACTGCTATCTTGGTTCCAGCCTGCCCGAGTTCAACACTTTTCCCTGTAAACCCTAAGAATGTACCACATTTTAATTTCTGGTCACCCCTTCAACTCGACTCCTGCCTTATTGATTGTACATTTAGCTCATGTCCTGTCTGGAGCCAAACCCGTGAAATTACCCGCTCTTCTGTGAAGCTTAGTCAGCTAAGGTGCAAGGTTAGAAAGGACAGGGCATCTGTGGTCTCAGGTCCCAGGAATTGAAAGAACCTCTGGTATTTTCTGAAAACTGGTTACAGCAGTGGGTTGGCCTTGGGCTGTGTGTAACCTTCCCGCCTGCCTGTCTTTTTAAGCTGCTGTCCTGAAATCAACCTCGAGAGCTTGATCAGTATCTAGACTTGCTCTCCCTCTTCGTGTCTCCTGTCCCCCATTCTTTCGCCCCCTCCCCAGGTCCCCGCTGAACCCCCGCAGGCCGGGGCAATGACTCACAAAATGTATGCATTATTGAATAGTAAAGAGTGGGAGGAGGAGCTTGTGTAGAGGACAGAAACATGATCAAGCATGTCAACCAGTTGACAGTGTTGACAGCATCCTCAAAGTAGACCACTGCTATTCTCAGTACTTATACAAGATCATTTCCGAGATTGCCACAGATGCCAAGATCCATGTGTACTCAGGTCTTTCCTATGAGGAGGCACAGAACTCACATGTAACCCTCACACCTCTTCTTGCACATCTGAAGCCATCTCTTGTCTGCTTGTAATGCCTAAATGCCACACAAATGCTCTATCAGTTGTCATGCATGGGGAGTTTCGGCAGGACAAAAGGCCGTGTACTCAGTACAGAAGTAGTTTTGATCTGTGTATTTTCCATCCATGGTTGGCTTTACCTGCAAATGCCAAAGTCATGGACAGAAGGCCAAGCATATCTCTTTGTTTCATTTGTCTGCTCTCTCCAAGCTATAGCCCTTTTTGGATGAGCGTTTCTCTACCATGCAGATGTGTGAAGATCTTCTCTAAATAAATAAGGATGAAAACTAAGTGCAGCGGAATCAGAGGTTTAATGATAAGGCTGACAGGGTGGTAGGTTCAGTCCATACTATCAAACAATGGACACTGGACAATGTCTCTGATTCAGAATTCCGCTCTGTCCCTCAGTATCCAAAGGGATTATTTTCAGGAGTAGGGGCTTTCTGGGGCAGATGGCAGGTTTTTGTGTGAGAGGTGTCCTTTGTACAACTAGAAGCAGGGAACATTCTTTTTTTTTTTTCCTCTTTTTTTTTTTACATTGTTGAAAATTCATTTTATTTTTTGTCTCAGAAATTATTTTATTTTTATTATTTTATATATTTACATTCCAGCCATTGCATTCCTCCCATCTCCTCTCCCATAGTTCATCATTCCATTCTTCCTCCTTCTTGCCTCCAAGAGGCTGCTGCTCTCCTCCTCACCAGGCCTTCCCCTTCCCTGGGGTCTCTTGAGGATTAGGCACATCTTCTCCCACTGAAGCCAGACCAGTCAGTCCTCTGCTACATATGTCCCAGGGGCCTCGGACCAGCCCACGCATGCTGTGTGGTTGGTGGCTCAGTGACTGGGAGCTCCCTGGGGTCCGGGTTGGTTGAGACTGCTGGTCTACCTATGGGGTCGCCCTCCCTTTCAGCTTCTTCAGTCAGAAGGGAACGTTCTTATCCTTCTGGTCTCCTTGCAATAGATATGCTTGGTTTACCCAATGCTGCTCATCCACAAATGCCCACTTTTCACCAATCTTACAACAGATTATCCAGGTTTAATCATTTCTCCAGGTCTTCATGTCCTCATGAAGTAAATACATATGCTTTTCTCTTGCCAATCTATCTTTTGTGTCAGGAGTCTCCTCTTGAACCTAGGAGTGAGGGATAAAGGTCTCTCTCCCTATAGTGACAGTGTAGGCTTCCGGCCATCAGAATCTGGACTTGAGTATATCGTCAGTCTTTCAAAGCATGTAAAGTTATATAGTTAAATAACCTTTAAATATTCTATTACTCTTACGATAAAAAAAGAAATTTTGATCTATTTGTACTTCATCTGCTATTAATCTCTTACAAGGTTTACATTAAGGAACAGGTGAATATTTTATGATATTAATTTTAAGAAGCAAAATAAATGACAACACATGTCATACAGCTAATTACACAAAATTTAAGTTTCTAATACAATATTTGGGATATCTAGATGGTTTCTTAAATGCCCCTTTTCCTTGCTATCTTATTTTATTTATTTACATTTCAAATGTTATCTCCTTTCTTGATTTTTCCCTCTGCACCCACTATCTCATCCCCCCTTACCCTGCTTCTATGAGGGTGCTCCCCCACCCAACCACCCACCCACTCCCACCTCACTGCCCTAGCATTCCTCTACACTGGGGCACCAAGTCTTCACAGGACCAAGGGCCTCCCCTCCCACTGATGTCATATAAGGCCCCTTCAGCTCCTTCAGTCCTTCCCCTAACTCCTCCATTAGGGTCCCTGTGCTCATCCATGGTTTGCTGCCAGCCTCAACATCTGTATTGGTCAGGATCTGGCAAAGCCTCTCAGGAGACAGCTATACCAGGCTCCTGTCAGCAAGCACTTCCTGGCATCCACAACAACATCTGGGTTTGGTGACTGTATATGGGATGGATCTCCAGGTGGGGCAGTCTCTGGATGGCCTTTACTCCAGTCTCTGCTCCACGCTTTGTCCCTGTATTTCCTTTAGACAGGAACAATTCTGGGTTATAATTTTGGAGATGGGTGGGTGGCCCCATGCCTAACCTCTAGACATGGTCTCGAGAGGTTCTCTCTCCCCTTTGTGGGGTATGTCAGCTAATATCATCCCCGTGGGGTCCTGGGAGGCTTTGGCTTTCCTGGCTTTCCTTGTTAATTTATATGGTAGACAGTAGGGTAAGTAGCTCGCTTTACAGTTTCCAGTCTTGCATGACTTAAAATTACTTCTCACTGCACTCTTCTCCTGACTAATTGTATCCCCGCAAGGAGGCCTGCATCACCAGCGACTTTGGCTGCATCTAACAAACTGCAGCCATCAAAAGACATGATGGATGGCGGAATGCTCAGAACCGACAAACAAGCACTGCGCATGCTCAGCTCTCAGCGTCTCCTTCTCTCACTTCTGTCATTTCCCAGGTACATCACATTGCATAGCTACCACAGGAGATGCTTCCGTGCTTACACAAAGAACAGTACATGGTTCTGCAGATTCCTTTAGTTTGATATCCAAAAGCATGTGAATACCTTCCTGCAGGCCAGGCTGAGCCTGGGTTGTAACTAGCTCTTGTGTGACCTGCTGGAAGATGTGGTTACCGTGCTTCCATGTCAGGAAATGTCTGTCTGTGGAGTGCATCTCTCTGGATTGAGTGGAACTGTTTCCCTCTGGCTTGCTTCATACATCTGCTTATGATCAAGGGCTTCATTTCCAAAAGAAAAGGAATGGGAATTACCTGGTTGTTTAGACTTCTTTATTTAAAATGAAAAGTACTGTTCACAGATGAAATACATATTTGTACATGCTCATAAAATATTTACATGGAAATATACAAAATGCAGTCATTTATGATCCCTTAATTAGTCTTTGAGTGGAATAAGAAGCTAATGGAAATAGAATTTGTTAATTCATTAGTGTTGGGCTATAAATCTGGCACCAATTTTCAGCAATTAATAGGACCTGAAAAGAACATTGTTTGGTTTCTTGCATTTTCCCCTTTAACACTTTATTTGGTATGATCTTAGTACATTTTAATAAGTGAAAAGTATCAGTAGCTAGTGACCTTTACTCACAGTCATTTTATTAAAGCATTGCCTCAGGGCACACCATAAAACTACAGTACATCCCACTACACTGCATCCCACTACACTGCATCTCACTACACTGCATCCCACTACACTGCATCCCACCACACTGCATCCCACTACACTGCATCCCACTATACTGCTTCTCACTACACTGCATCCCACTACATTGCCTCTCACAACACTGCCTCTCACAACACTGCCTCTTACAATACTGCATCCCACGACACTGCATCCCACGACACTGCATCCCACTACACTGCATCCCACTACACTGCATCCCACTGCACTGCCTCTCACTGCACTGCATCCCACGACACTGCATCCCACGACACTGCATCCCACGACA
>JADRCH010000244.1:2914259-2942291 GCA_019843965.1 Rhynchomys soricoides
TGTTTTAATATGTTATAAGATAAACATATAAATTTTATATTAAAAACAAAAATTTATAATTAGTAATAACAGTTCCCATGTGTATTTCAGGAATATGAGTTCAACTGAGCAGTCTACCAATACTGATTTTCACATTAAACTTACAAAGTCGGGACAGCCTTTTTGATAAAGGTAAAAATAATTTCCTAACATTGTTGCTTCAGAAATGGATTTAAATTAGCATAATTATTTGTTAATATTTGATTTAGATTTTTGCCTGAAGGAAAAGCGGAAACAATCCAAATACCACACCTGAAGACGCACTCCATCTCTGGAGTTATTGACCGCTCTGAAGAAACAACACAAAACAATGACCTACTTTTTCATGGTCAAGCTGTCAACCTTATTCCTTTTGGAATCAGTAGAACAAATTGTGATCTGCATGATGCTTTAGTAAAGAGCGATGATGAGGAATGAGCACCAAGACAGGCAGGGAGCTTGTTCCTGAGATCACAGATTGGCCTGGAACCAGATTCACCTTCCAGGTAGACACAGAAAATGTATCCAAGAGCTCTCTGCCTCCAGAAGGAACTTTCTGATGGGCGACAGCATATGCTTTCAGCTGAAAGACTCAAGAGCCCCTACTCCTAGGTGGCAAGAATCACTACTTGGAGGGTGGCAGCAACCCCATTTCTTCCCAGGACATTAAGTGACAGCAAGCTGTCATGGCTACCAGACCTTTGGAGCCATCAGCCAAGGCCTCTGTTAGTTCCCCACAGTGGGGCTCAGCTGGAGAAGCAGGGACGCTTTGATTTTCTTCTGGCTGGCTGTCCACCTACAAAGATCTGCAACTCACAACACTGCATGCTTCCCCCTGGGCCCCAGGTAATGTGAACTGTCCTTAGCCAATGGCCAACAAATCACTGTCACCGAGAGGCGGTCGGCCTTTCCCTTCAATCTCCAGGCTTTCCAGGAGTTATAAATCAGTTGACTCTCTAGCTCGATGAGATGGCATATGCCCTAGTTTGAAGAACAGATGGAGGTTTGGGGGAAAATTGTTTCTGCAGGCTTGCTACAAGCAGCTCTCCTCCATAAAAGTGAGCCATTCACACTAATTTCTAACATAAATTATCTTGGCGGCAGGGAGCACTGGCCCATTCAGCAGAAAACCTTTCACCCACCTTCAGAGGTCACCCAGTCTATCCGAATTCAAGTTATTTCTCATACAAGGCTGCATTTCTAAGCTGTGCACATTGAAGGTGGAACGATTTACATCAAATATAAGAATGGGATTGTGCATGGAAAAAGAAAAACAAAACCCCCAAGCACAACACTGTACAAAACCAGAATCCCCAAGCATAGCACTGCACAAGAACAAAACCCAAGCACAGCACTGTACAATAACTGCCAAAGGCCTATTTTTCAGGACTTCTGGAATGACTCTGGCTATTAATTAATCATAGAAATTAACAATGGAAATGTGGTATCTCGTTCTTACAAAAATGAGGAGAGTTGTCACTTGTCTTGAGAAATTTGCCCTATAAATTCTACTAAATCCTGTTATCTAACTTCAGCTTTTGCATTTCTAAATAGCAGCAGAAGCTTGGGACAATTCTATGAGAAAATTCATCCTTCTTCATGTAAAGCCAATTACTCAACTCAAATAAATTTGCCTACATGATTTCAGAAATCAATATCAGCATTACCTTAAGGGCAACAAGCAGTGCATTAATTTATTTTGAATCTGTAAAAATGGAAACATTTAAGAAACTGAAGGCACCAAAGGACTAAATTATAAATCAAGATTGTAGAAATGAGTGACCACCCCAAGGGCAAATAAATGAGGTGGCATCATGTTATAGTGTGACTTATTTTAAAATGCAATAATATTTTTGGATAAGGAGCTATCGTGGTTTGGGGTTGATTTTAATTGTAAGAAAATCAGTAGACATTTTAATAATTATATTAAGTAACTTCTTTTCCTGCTAGGAAATTATTAGTTATACAATGAAAATAGTCATAGTGATAGGGTTTTTGTAGTCCATGAAGACCAAGGATGAGAACAGATTAGGGAAAAAAGAGAAGAAACACCAATGGAGGACAACTGAATGGGGCTGTCACTCAACGCAGAATTGGAGGCACGCAAGCCACATCATTCAATGGTCCTTTTAAAGATCAACTGAAATATCTTCATTTTTGTGCACATCATTTGCCGATTTAGATATTCAAGTCAGACATTTGTTTTTAGTTATTTAGAAAGAGAAATGAGCTTGTCTCTGTCATTTTGAAAGTAAGATAGAAAGAATAAAGAACCATGGGAAAGCATTGGTGAATAGCCTGAGGAGAGTTCCCATGATTAATCTTCACCACACCTACAACTACTTGTATATTCCCGAACCACAAAATACAATGGACTCAAGTCAAACTTCCTCCCCTGATCTTCCGGCTTCTTTTCTAGAAGTCTTGGCCTCTGGAAAATTCCTATTTAAAATTTTCTGTGGAAAGGACTTCACAAAATATAATTACTTTAATAATTATAAAACAAATTTTTTGGATCTCCCATAATTAAAAAGAATGGCATTACTGTCTTTCAGACTAGGAAAATGAATCCCAGAGAATTGAAGACAGAGATTTGTGTTAGTGACTAGAAAAGTAAAGCGACTACTCAGCTCTGGTGTGCTTGAGGGGCATTCAGAGAACACAGGTGCTTGCTGCACACCAGAGCCTGCTCTCCTAGCAGGGGAGAACACACAGCTGGAACCAGGAACCAGACCTCACCTCAGAAGCACTCAGCACATGCTTCCCATGGAGCTTCTTAATAATTGCACCTAACCCCAGTTTCATCTTCTCACTTTTGCTAACTTCAGGTACTTTAGGCTTGTTTTCTCTTTTAATAAAATAGCATAAAGAGATTTTTAAATAAAGTGTAATGTACATATACAATTTACTTACTTAGATAAACACTCATTGATTAAAACGTGTTACAAAGGAATATTCATAGTTACTTCATTAATATTAAGATTTTTTTTTTATAGAGAAACAGTCTCATGAACAGAAAATTAATCAATAGGCAGCTGTATAATTAACACATTCACCTTGAGGAATGAATTCTTTCAAGGCAAAATTTTGATTTGCTAACGGGTCATTGAAGAGGTAAGTAGAGGCTATCAAGGCCCATTCTAACATTAACTTTCTGGGTCTGGTCTACTGAATATAATTGACTACTGAAAACTATTTACATGTTAAATAACATGTGGAGGAGCAGCACTGTTGTTGGCTTGCTTCTCTGGACAAGGACTTCCTAGATATTGCCTTGTGGATGGCTTTGAGGTATTAAGAGTGGCAGAATACAAGTCCGTGTTGGAGTCTCTCCTTTTGTGATAAGTTGCGAGCTTTATAATTTTGGTGCAGTGTATATTAATTTGCCAAGAAAGCTAACGGTTGTCTATTTCTTAGACGAATCCATGTACTATACTGTAATATACAGGCATCCTGAAGTTGATATTTTGGAAATTCAGTAGAGAACAAAACTTTTTAGTGTGTCAAGTGTGCGGTGCCATGTAGCAAAGTGTCATGGACTGATAGAGGTGAGTCTAGATTCATATGTCCTTTACCAAAATGATGATGAAATGGATGAATTCAGAGACACTTCAGAGTATCTGCAGATCTTTTCATCTTCAAAATGAGTGTTTACAATATAACATAGATTGATTTTAAAGCTAATGTGCTTATAATATTTTCCCCAACACTTTCTTCCAAGGTCTCTATGGATGTGACTATTTTAAAAGAATTAATGTTACAATATTAAATAAAACAAGACTGTAATCCAAAGTTATAATAAAACAATGCACTTCATAGAGCCTTTTATTAATATTTCCATTGGCTGTTGAGTGTGCAAAAAATGAGTTTTATCTCAAGTTTATTCAGGTGACTACCAAGTGACGTCAGATTTTTGTCTGCTCTAGAGAAGCTCTTGGAATGATCTAGAAAGTGAAACCAGTAAGGAGGAGAAGAGAAAAGGGAGCGGGAGGGGAAGGAAGAGGAGGCAGAGAAGAGAGAGCTGAGGAGAACACAGGGGGGAGCCACATCTCACACTAGATGATTGTAAGACAGATGGTACCCTGAGGCGGCAGCAAGGGAGAATGCCCAAAAAGCTATGTGAACTTCCCCATAATTCCTTCTAAAGACCAAGGTCTAACATCTGGTCTACCCCCTCTCCACTACAGGGTGTCTTCTCCAGGCTTACTAGTCTTTGCTCCTTGCTAAGGCAGCACACATGGAGGGGGCGTGTCATATGTGCTTCTCTAACAGTTCTGTCTCTAGAATGCCCACGTGAGACCTTTCTGTAGAGCCCCATCTGTCCCATACCAACCACTGCCCTTGTGATTCAAATTATATTAGGATGAGAAACAGAATAATGGGAATTACAATGAGAAGACTCAAATACAGGTTTTAAACTTCTGTTGTCTGTGATGGTTTCTGGATCGCACCCTGTCTAGACCACCTGTCTCTTTTCCATTTCTGTGCTCATAATGTTTATAGTGAAGGTATCAGCTACAAAATAAAATGCCCTATTTCCTGACTATTAACAGTATCAATAGAAACATAGAAGAAGTTATCAATCTTCTTTACTACTCCATTAACTGGTAACAAGAGTTTCTTAGACATATTTAAAAAATTTCACATTCACAAGTTTAAAAAGAATTCTGGAGCTTAGCTGGTAAGCTTCATATTCTAGACCAGATCCAGTCATTATTTCAGAGACAATAAACTGGGCAAGAATAGAGAAACTTCTGCTATACATATTTTGTAATGTTTCTCTCATGTTTATCAGGAAATTATTTTATGCAAAACCCACACAGATATGACCTGCCTTCTCCTTTTCAATAATAGTTTTATGTGGCCATCATTTTTCTCAGTAAGAGACCCAGCCTTTATGTCTCATACCCATGATCTTAATCTAGAGTTCTCCAGCTCAAGGTGGTAACCGTGTGGTAACTTAAATCAAAATTAATTAAAATGAAATAAAATTAAAACCTCAGTTTCTCAGTCTTAGTAGGCACATTTCAGAAGCTTAATGGTCACATATGGCTAGCTGTACTGCAGCAGAGTGCAAATGTGAAATGTTCCTACGATTGCACAAAGTTGCGCGGGCAATGTTCTGATCTTTAGAGATTCTGCAAGGAAGAGGGTCAAGTGGATAGCCAAAGGTTTCAGCTTGCCTTGTTGTTTGGCACGTGGAACAAATGGGCATTTTCATGTATACTAAAGGATTCCATCAGGCCAGGGTGAGGACCAGGAAGTGGAATTTTTTTTCCTAGCTCTGGTTTCTAGCCTCTGACTTCATTAAGTAATTTATGGGATAACAACTCCACAGCTTCCGTTGCTTCTACAAGGCCAGTTCAGCTAATCTTGAACAAGGAGCAGGGGATTTGATGACTTGGGCGGACATCCCGGTACCTGAACAGAGGGGAACGGCCAGATTGAATGAGGAGACAGCCTGAAGCATGGTTTATTGGCAGTGAGTACTAGGTATTTCAAAGCTACAGGGCTTTTGGAATTTTATTGCCTGATTGTACACATTCTCAGGGCATTTAGAAGTGCCCTTGGAGTTCCCAACTATCTTGAGAAGTATTGAGAAAGGCCTATTACTTCCTGGGGGAATTTTGTCCCTAGACAGTCTGCAGTAAGAAAGGAACTATGGTTTAAGAAAAGACATCTGCCTCATGGAGACCTGTTTCCAGTCCATACACAGATAAATGCAGTGCAAGATCTGTTTTTCCCTTTTAATATCAAAGCCCCATCCTTAGGGATGGTATACTAAGTCACTTCCCTGCTCTTAGTTAGCATCAGATTGTGCCCACAGTAAATGCATCAGAGAATAAACATGGGCAAACTGGATATCCACAAGCTTATTCTCATAACATCAAGGTCTTATTTCCACGTTATAGTCATGTTCTAAAACACCAAAATAGTCCTGAAAGACAAACACCCACAGGTTCAGGGATGAGACAACTCTTGCCTTACACGATTATATAGTCAGTGCTGGTAAAAAAAAAAATAAGTTTCTTCTTTATCTTGCTTCTTAGCTCACTCAATCAGTCCTATAATCAATAGTAGTTCCAATAAATTAATCCCCAGAAACAGACAACACCCTTATTGAATGTCGGATTTGCAAATGTAAAGTAAAACTTCACCTCCTTATTCTTTTTATTTTTTAAAGATTTATTTATTTATTTAATGTATATGAGTACACTGTAGCTACGCTGTCGCTGTCTTCAGACACACCAGAAGAGGGCATCGGATCCCATCACAGATGGTTGTGAGCCACCACGTGGTTGCTGGGAATTGAACTCAGGACCTCTGGAAGAGCAGTCAGTGCTCTTAACAGCTGAGCCATCTCTCCAGCCCCTTATTACTTCTTAATAATTTATTTTCAAGGTATTTTTTCTAGCCTCTCGATGCCTCTAAAGTTACATCATTGGATGAGATCAAAATAAATCTCTATTATCAATTTTCATGAATGTAATTTATGCATAAGTTGAAATTATTTAAAACATCCTAACCCATCAGCATTAGTTAGGGTTTTTAGAAGGTCCTGTTTCCCTACGTAAACCAGATCATAGACAATCAAACACAAATCTATGTGCTGAATCATATAAACGACAGTAATGCTGACTCATGCTAAGACTAGCATATCCAGAGTTAGTATCCTTGCTAGACAGTTCCTCACAGCACATCCATTTTGCAAAGCAAATCCCTCTTCTGGTGGTGATGGATCAACAGCCAACAGCAAGGCTCCTCCTCTCCCCGCTTAAACATTTACAACAAAGCTTAATAATAAAGACAGCCCCGTGGTTTGTTGGTAATGCGCCTAAGCTCAGATGCCTGCCTGAAGTCTAGAAATGCTTGCTAATGAGAGAAAAGGGGGATGTTTAAAGACATTAGGTAAAATACAGTTCTCCCTGGCTTCCCAAGTGGCAGGGAGAAAGGTAAGTTTCATGCACTTTCCCCAGGTATTTGCATGACAAATTCTTAAATTCAACAGTTTTGGAGTTTCCCATTATTTTTATAGTTCCTGATTATGGACAACTCCCACCTCCAGACAAAGACACTGACTGCTGCAGCTCAAGTGTCAGCTGCTTTTCTTAACTGATGATGTTTGGCCTGAACCTTCTGTTTTCCTCAAGCCGGTGTGATTGATACTCAGACTCCTGCACTGGCTTTGCTGTCTTTGGGTGGAGAGGCCCTTTCAGCTGATAAATATCACCAAAAAACAGAGTTGTTTATAACAAAAATAATTAAATAGCAGAAGCAGTTAGAGATAGCATCCATTCCTCAAATTAAATGTAAAAGCCTTCTCTCGCTAGAGGCTGGCTTGTTTTCACAAGTCACATCAGCAAGTCTTGGAAAAGAGGCACGGCCACATTAAGATGGAGTCATTAGGCAATACATTTATTTTGAAGCCAATTAACCTTTTGTCGTGAAGGTGTCCGTGCTGTAATGGCTTCGCTGGCCGAGGTCAGCCTCTAACAGGCAAGGATGACAGCCCTATCCTGGCCGATGCTGGGATAGAGGGGCCGCCTTCTTGTGTATTCCACTCTGCATCCCAGGGAGCGTACAGCCCTGACCTATCCATTTAGGTAATTAAAGCTTCCATTTGGAAGTGTCCTGCAGGAAGGTGAAATCTGGGGGAGATAAATGGATGTTGTTCTCTGCATCCAGCCGCCAGGTCCATCATTTGATGGACTGCTGGAAACAGGTCGGGCTGCCAGGCTTTCATAAAAATAGAGATGAATTGGGCTGCGGACAATTCTCTAAGGCAAAGCAACTCTGTCATTTTCTTCTTTGAGGGCTATAATTTAATTGTTAGTCAAGGTGGACGGCTGACACAGGGGGCCCTAAGAGCTCTCCCACTGCCATTTGTTTGCTGAGAAATTACTCAAGTTTATTTACTTATCAGCCACGTTTGTTTGGCATTGGGGTGTCACTCCCACGAGCGGCAGCTGGTTGTCACAGCTGTGCCCCGGACTTACCTTCCAGGCAATTTTGTTTCCTTTCGAGTCATGCTCAAGGGCGATTGGGAAGTCTCCTCGCTCATAAAATTTTCGGAAAGCAGTGGGTTTGGTCGGCCTTTCTTTAAATGCCCCTGCAGCTGGAGGACCCCGTACCTTGAAGAGAAACAAAGGTGCTCTTCAGCTTTTAAAATAGGCTTAAAATAAAATAAAACCTTTGAAGAAATTACGCTTGAAATAAAGTCTAAACTGCTTACCCAGGGACAACAGAAATCTCAGGTTAACATAAACATATTGGAGGCTATTTTGTTGCAAGCTACTTTTGTAAGCATGACTATAAAAGCCACTTTAATGTCCTTGTGTGAGGAAGAGAAATCAGACTTTAAGGTACATTCAATAGAGTTCAGAGTGTTAAATGGTTAATAACTGTTATAATTTCTAATAACTATAAATTTGACACTCAAATCTGATACATGTTGTTGGGCAATGAAACAATTAATTTAAAATATTTTCTTTAAATTCTCTCTCGATAATATGTGTGTGTGTGTGTCAAATGATGGCCCATGGTATTATATATATTAACAACAAAACTATAGCATAATAGGGTATTATATAAAATGAGTGGTAAATTAGCGAGGTTATCAAGAAGAAAAGTGACTGACTATGGACGTGCATAGGATGCATTTGGTAATCTCAGTTCACCAGGAAACAATATTAGAATAAATTATGTGAGAAAATCTCTCTCCCCAAACTGCATTCTTCATTATAAGAAATGCTTTCTGTAGAATTATTTATGCTGAGTGCTATCTTTTAAATCCTCATTTATCTACATATCAACTAACCCTCCATGTTATAAAATTGAATGTTAAATAACCTATCTATAAAACTGCAGTCTACTGAATTGTTACAGCGCAGACAAGCAGAACGTGTTCGTCCTTCTTACTCATTATAAAAAGGTAACTACCAGCCATTTCATATACCATTCTACTAGAGTCACAGTTGTTTTTAACAATATAAACAAATCATCAAAGAATTTACCTTAATTAGATTTGCTATATTAATTTACAATGTTTTGTTAAAACTTCAATTTTAATGAATATATTAACATGCAGTAATGTCATAAAGTACATACAAAATATATAGGATGAATCTATTGTCTCTACTCTATATTTGGAGGTTAGTATTCGGAGCAGTGAGCGTTTAGGATGCAGGCATGCAGAGCACTGACTCCTGGCAAGTAATTAACTGATGGGAATCCTCTGAGAGAACGAGCATTTCTTCCCTAAGATGTGAAATTCACTCAAGTGAAAAACGGCCACGCACATCCAGCAGCTACGTCTGCACATGAGCTGAGCCCCGAGCTGGACACGGACGAGACCACTTTCTGTCTCATTGTTACCACTGGCACTGCAAAGCTGAGATCCCTGAGCCGAGATGCTGGACTTTCCTACCTCAGCAAGTACTAAATTTTGAGAACTGATTGAGGTCTAACTTTTTTCTTTTTCTTTTATCCAAGAAATTACTTTTAAAAATTATCATGTACCAACCTAGCACCATTTTAACACCATCAGAAAACCTGATAGAATACAATCTAAAAAGAGAAAATTTGGCCAGAGTAAACGTGTCATGAAAGCACATGTGTTTACTTAAAATGACAGTTGTGTGGCACACCTGAATTGCTAGAGTGTGAGGATGTGCGTATTATTATTTTAGAGTATTTAGATGACTGGGCAGCATAAGTCCTGTTTCTTTTATTTCTCTTATTTGGCTTTTATTTGAGATAACTCTCAATCCCTATGCACTTGGAGCAAATATTACACAAACCTTATCTATTCTTTATCCAATTTCCCTATATGATATGTTGAGAAGCTATGAGACAAGGTCACAATTAAGCTACTGACACTGATTTAGATATTGCAGGATCCCCGTTTCTCTTAGGTGGCCACACCCTTCTGCATCAGTCCCAGTCCGGATTCTCTTTTGACAGCAGTTGCCTTTTCCGCAGTTCTAGAATCTGGTTACTCTAAAAATCATGCAGTATAGAGCCATCAGGATTGACTCTCCATCCACACAATTTCTGGTGATTCATATACATCATGGTTTTCAAAATAGTTCAATACTTTGTAATCCTGGAGAGTATTCTATGCCATGGATATGCCAAGTATGTTAAACATTCACCATTAAATATATCTGGGTTATATATATCCTCTTGGGGGATAGCATGACTAAAACCGTACACTTTTTGGTAAGTGGTCAGTATCAAGTAACAAGAGAGCTTCCCACATTTACCCCTCTTTTCTTTCTCCCACGGTTTTTAAAATTATTTTTACATCAATTAATAATGCTTGTGCGATTTTTCTTTTGCAATCTTTGATAATGAAGGTTTGAGATTTGGGAAATATAAATTCAATTTCCTTAAGTTACACAGATATTCGAATCATGTTTCCTATTGTACAGCGCCTCATATTTCTGAGGGATTTTCCCATTTCATCTAGACTATCAAAATGATCGGTCAGCATGTTTTTCATGTCTGCAGGATATGTGATGGCATCCATTATTCATCTCTGAGATTTGGCGATTCATGTCTCTCTATCAGTCTTGGTACGTGTTTGCTGCATCTCTGTGGAAACTCATTCTTTTTCTCAATGTTGACCCTAGAGTTTGTGGATTTTTTTAAAATTTGATTTGCATTTATCTTTCTATTTTTTTTTTAAATGGAAGCTTAAATGATTGGAGATCTTCCCTCTTTTGCAATGTATGCATGTACTGCTGTAACCTTCTCTGCCAACGCCCTTAGTGATGGCCTACCAGTCTGTTAGGTAGCATGTTGTTTTCACATAGTCCAACGATTTTCAAAAATTTCCTGGATTTCTATAGATTATCTGGGTATATTTGCATTATTTCAGCTTTTAAAAGTTTGCTGAGGTTTGTTTCATGATCCAGAACATGGGTTAATGTGACAAATATTCAGTAGCCATTCATAACATGTTCTCTATCATCCAGTGTACGTATGTGTTCAGCAGTTACTGTTTAAGGTGCTCTGGATATTCAGATTAGGCTCTGCTCTCGTTAGACTTCTATTGCTGTGATAAGCACTATGACAAAAACCAAGATGAGCACAAAAGGGTTTATTTCAGCTTACAGTAGTAGTGCGTCACCAAGGCAAGTCAGGGCAGGAACCTTGGAGGCAGGAACCAAAGCAGAAGGCCTATGGACTGCTGCTTGCTGTGTTTATTTCTATGTCATGCTCAGCCTGCTTTCTGACAAAACCCAGCCACTGCTTATGGTGGGCTGAATCTTCCCAGGTTAACATTTACCAAGAAAAGGCCCTATAATTTTGCATACAGGTAAGCTGATAGAGGCAATCCCTCTACTGAGATTGCCTCATCCCAGATATGTGTAGGTTTGCATCCACTCAACAATAACAACAACAACAAAACAACAACAACAACCGGCTTATTCCCATTCCCTGATAAAGTCATTGAGTGTCTCTGTACTCTTGTGATTTTCTAACCGTTATTTTTAAGTCGATGGGAGAGGAGTACCTCCAATTAAAATTGTGGATTTGCCTAATATTCCACATATCTATAAATACTTATTTCACATATTTGTCCATACTTTATTCCGATATGTACATACACATTTAAGACTTCCAAGACTTCTTGGTAGAATGACCATTTTTACTATGTATTTTTTCTAGACAGACTTATGTTTCAGTATGTCTTGTTTGTCTCCAGTAAATTTTCTTTGAAGTTTACCTTACTTAAAATGATTATAGCCATACCATTTTTTATAAGCAGATTGGGATACTAAAAGATATTTTAACATAGAATTTTCAGTGCTGGAGTTAGGAGAAAGTTGGGAGCTCTGGAAAACTTAAGATCTATATTAGCGCAGAGAAAAGAGATGTACCTCTCTTCTTGTGAGCTGCTTGGAAGTATTTAAAGTTACATTTTGATGTATCAGTTTTTGAATATGTATCACTATAAAGATTTTTCTAGTTATATGTGAACAACATATCTCAATTCTTAGCATTGTTAAGCATTCTTACAAAATGTGAAAATCTTACATCTCTACATGTTCCATTATTAGCTATTCGTGTTATAATCACCCAGAAGTTTTCTCTACATGATTAAGAGCCACATCAGAGACTTTTTAAACACCTTCTTCAATTGCCAAACATAATTCTCAAATCTTAGAAGAAAAGCCTGTGCCCAGGCTCTCTAGTAAGTCTTACTCCTCCAGACAACCTTGCTTTCTCTCAACCTCAGTGTTTAGGATTTCGACTGCACTTACTCAGTCTCATCAGCTCTCCCCCAAGATGTCCCTAAATTCTTTCTTTAATGCTTCTTTTCTGATGTGAGAGCTCTCCTAGACATTCTCTCAGGGAAGAAATGCTGAGAACACATTCTCGAACTGACCTAGTTTCTTCATTCAGAAACAATATTTCAGCTGGTTACAGCATTTGTAGCTCACAGCTCTTTCTTTCAGACCTCAAAAGACACAGCAGTGTTTCCACGTTGCCTCCATGGCTGCTGGAGAGAAGTCATCCTTCAAGATGTCTGGCTATTTTCTAAGTCTCCCACCGCTCTTTCTTTGTCTTAGTGTTCAGAACTTTATGATATACCTTGATATGCATTTTCTATTAAAAAGTTTTCAACTCAGTGAATCCGAACATTATTGCTCTCTTGTTAAAGTTGGAGGGTTTGGATGCCTTTCAGATCTGATTTCTTTTCTTCCTCCTTTTAGATCCCTAAGATGTTGGACTCCACATTTGTATTATCTTTCAAGTCTTCTCTGTCTGTTGCTTAGGTTGGATGATTTCTGCTACTTAATCTTCATGTCTGTAGATTCTCCCTTCTGCCCTTTCTACCTGCTACTGAACCAAAAACAGTCTTACTATGACTTAACAAAAACTTACTATTCCTTTTCATTCTAAAACTTCCACTTAGATAAAAACTGCATGGTATTGGTACGGTGACAGGCAGGTAGATCAATGGGATAGAATTGAAGACCCAGAAAGAAACCCACACACCTATGGTCACTTGATCTTTGACAAAGGAGCTAAAACCATCTAGTGGAAACAAGACAACATTTTCAACAAATGGTATTGGCTCAACTGGCGGTCAACATGTAGAAGAATGCAAATCGATCCATTCTTATCTCCTTGTACAAAGCTCAAGTCCAAGTGGATCAAAGACCTCCACATAAAACCAGATACACTGAATCTAATAGAAGAGAAAGTAAAGAAAATTATCGAACACATGGGCACAGGGGAAAAGTTCCTGAACAGAACAACAATGGCTTACGCTCTAAGATCAAGAATTGACAAATAGGACCTCATAAAATTGCAAAGCTTCTGTAAGGCAAAGGACACTGTAAATAGGACAAAACGGCAACCTACAGATTGGGAAAAGATCTTTACCAATCTTACATCCGATAGAGGGCTAATATCCAGTATATACAAAGAACTCAAGAAGTTAGACTCCAGAAAACCAAATAACCCTATCAAAAAGTGGTGAACAGAGCTAAACAGAGAATTCTCAACTGAGGAAACTTGAATGGCTGAGAGGCACCTAAAGAAATGTTCAACACCCTTAGTCATCAAGGAAATGCAAATCAAAACAACCCTGAGATTCCACCTCACACCAGTCAGAATGGCTAAAATCAAAAACCCTGTCTTGAAAAACAAACAAACAAACTAACAAAAACAAAACAAAACAAAACAAAAAATGATCAAAAACTCAGGGACAGAAGATGCTGGCGAGGATGTCGAGAAAGGAACACTCCTCCATTGCTGGTGGGATTGCAAGCTGGTACAATCACTCTGGAAATCAGTTTGGAGTACCCTCTGAAAATTGGACATAATACTTCTTGCTATACCACTCCTGGGCATATACCCAGAAGATGCTCCAACATGTAATAAGGACACATGCTCCACAATGTTCATAGCAGCTACAATTATAATAGCCAGAAACTGGAAACATGTCTCTCAACAGAAGAATGGATACAGAAAATGTGGTACATTTACACAATGGAATACTACTCAGCTATTAAAAACAATGACTTCATAAAATTCGCAGGCAAATGAATGGAACTTGAAAATATCCTGAGTGAGGTAACTCAGTCACAAAAGAACAAACATGGTATGTACTCACTGGTAAGCAGATATTAGCCCGAAAAGTTCGGAACACCCATGATTCAATTCACAGCAACTGTTGGGCTGAGCGTGGGGTCCCAGATGGAGGAGTGGAAAAGGGACTGAAGGAACTGAGGGAATTTGCAGCCCCATGGGGAGGGAGCAACAATGTCAACTGGTCAGGCCCCCCAATGATCCCAGAGACTGGACCACCAAACAAAGAATACACATGGAGGAGCCCATGGTGCTGGCCACATATGTGGCTAAGGAGGACCCAATAAATTCCTATACCATTAAAAATGTTAGGAAAGAATGTTAGGTTTACTCCTTGTTGACCATCAGTGGGAGTGGAGGCCCTTGGACCTGAGAGCGTTAGATGCTCCAGTATAGGGGAATGCCAGGGAGGAAAGATGAGAGTGGGTGGGTAGGTGGGTGAATATCCTCATAAAGGTAGGGGGAGCGGGGATGGGATGGGGGGTTTCCAAAGGGGAGGCCTGGAAAGGGGAAAACATTTGAAATGTAAATAAAGTATTAAATAAAAATAAATAAATAAAACTAAAAGTAAAAAATAAATTAAAATAAATAAATAAAACGTCCACTTGACTCTTCTTTACTTGATGAGATTCCCATTATTCTACTGTTCTCACCCCCACCCCCACCCCAGAAGCAGTGAGTGAGCCATTTAAATTTCTTTCCTAATGCACATCTAGCTTCTGCTGCTCCAATGCTGATATTTATTGATTGGACTTTTCATTCTCCTTGAGGTCTTGCTGAGTTTGGGTGTGATACGAACTTCAAACAATTCTATATTATGAAATGCTAAGTTTTCCTTTCTTTCCTCCACATGCATTTTGTTCCCCCTTTTTTTTTTAACACCCCTGCCTCCATCCCTTGAATGCTAGTATGGCCGCTTTCATCCTGGAGAGGGAGACAGGCTCAAGAAACCCATAAGAAATTTATAAGAACTCAGAAATGTTATAGAACTGAAGCAGTCCCTCCCCAAGGTTATACTCATACAAGCTGTAAACAGTTGCCAGGGGAGGCAGCTTTTGTGAGTTGACATCCATGTAGGGGTGGGCTTGTCTTTGAGCCCCCATGTTCCTACATGTAACTCCAATGTACTCATTGATTCACTAAGCTAGACATAGGTCATTGTTTGCTTGCTCAGTTGTCAGTGCCCTATGCACAGTGACATTTGTCTGCACACATGTTTCCAAGAGAAGTCACACTACAGCTAGACAAGCACTCTACTACTGAGTTGTAGCCCTACCCTGAAAAGGGCACATTTTGAACATTCTATTGAAATATCTCTGCTGGGATTTGGGACAGAGTTCAGTATTAACAAAGTGGGGTTAGAAATACCCATCCCTGCTTGGTCAGAGCAAAGGATTTAGTATCCATACTGAGAAAGGGAGTGGGTACACGCAGCCTTGAAGCCCCATGAGCTCCTGGATTTGGGAGTGAAAGTAGTGCTCCATTCCTAGTACTATAGACATGGGGGGCTAGCCTCACTCCCACTGGACAGAGTGCAGTTTCTGCCTCTCCACTGGGTATCCTCTTATGCTCCTCTGGTAGAAAAGAGGGCAAGTCTCTTGTTCCTAATAAGTGGGATCCAAGTAAGTCTAAGCTCACCACAGTGTCTCTGCTGACATCATAGGTCTGGGATCTCCCTGACTCAGCAGAACAGAATGTATAGCATCTCCTTTTGAAACCTCGGCTCTAACCATTAGGTAGATATTTGTTATGGTTTTTCAAAGTTTGTCTGCTTCTGAAGTCAACTGTTTCTGCAGTGAGCCCATCTTCATTTATTTGGCCTAGAATTTGTTCGCAGTCCCCCCTTCCTGTCTGCCTTACCTTTCTTTTAAAGATCGTTTCCTTTTTGTGTCTGTGATATTTTTGATTCTGACCTCAAACACTAACTGCTCATGTATTTGAAGGAATGAGCATGTTTCTCTCTAAGGAAGCCTAGAAGGCTTTTTATAAATTGATATAGACAACGTACAGTTCTTTCTTCCCACAAATTTCCATGTACTCCCTACAGGATGACTCCATGCCTGAAGGCTCATGGAAAGTCTATGTTTGAAGCGGGTTTTTTAAAGTAACCCATGATAATATGCAATCACTCAGCAATAGGTTTTTCCCCTTGAGTGTCTCTATCTTTATTTTACTGCTGTTCATTTTAGTTTTAAAAAACATTTTATTTTTTTATTTCTGCTATGAATCTATTACAAGTTAACTCTTGTTATCTCAAAATTGCAGTGTGCAAAAACAAAGAGGGCATTATTAATTAGACCTGCTAGAGCCGTAGTCAGATCCTCTCACTATGCCTTGAGATAATGTTTTCTTTATTTCAAACAGATCATTTGTGTGAGCATGTGCTTTATATGGGAATGTAGTATCTTTTATAACCTACATGCAGTACACCCCAAATAATCCTCTAAGGCTGTGCATGCCAGGTGAAGTACGGAGCAACTCCACAAAGAGAACATAGGTATCACGGTCAGAGACCACACGGAAGATGAACACTAGACTCAGCAGCTTTCAAAACACATCAAAATACTGCTAAGGAATTTTAGGTAAGTTTATATTTGTGGAAGAGGAACTACTGTAAATTTTATTTCATGTCTTAAGATTTCTACTCTGATTTATTATAAATAATATAAGGCAAACAAGGAACCATAAATCAAACTAGCTTTGTGGGAAAATGCAATTAAGATTGCCTGAATGGTGGGGACAATCCGTAAACCAATTAGGAAGAGTGGATGTCACAGCAGAATGCTTTTAATAAAAGCTAATGCACTTGGGAAGCAAGATATTGAATGCAGTTTGAAATGACTACAGATGACAGAGTACTTTATATGCCTGCATTTATTGAATGTTCCTTAATGGATTTAGGACTTAGATCACTGTGTCTGTCACAGGGCCACAAAAGTAATAATAATAAGTAGGAAGGAATTTAAGGCTCTCTCAAACTCTCTGTCATAAAATTTAAAATTTTCCTTTTCATTATTTTTATTCTTAAGCATAAATCATATAAAAAGAAAGGACCTTTTATTCCAAATGGAAAGTTGACAGTGGGTAATTCGAATTAGTCCATTTAGTTAACTCACTAAAGCACTGGGATCAGGAGATGGCAAAGATCGTAATTCCCAGTTGCACAAGCTGCAACCCGGAGTTTGTGATACACTACAGCACAGCTGCTGTCCAGCAGGGAGGCATCTTGGCAGTGCCTCCAGTTCCTGCTGGACTCTGAACCTGGTCTGCAGCATGTACAGCCAGCATCCTGACTTCTGATTCAGCGTCTGGCCAGTTTGTTCATTGTAATTGTTTTTGCTCACCAGAAGTTCTGCAATGTCTAAGGTCACCAGATGAACAAATGAAGAAAATGCCAACAGAATCAAGATGATAAGCAAACTGAATCATGGGAGAATGTGGAGAAAGCAAGTAGCTTTCAAAGTGGCCAAAGTGAGCTCTGGTAGCAGAGGCAGTGGTGAGGAAACATCAATGAAATAGTTCCTACACTCTAAGGGTTGTGTGTGTGTGTGCGTGTGTGTGTGTGTGTGTGTGCGTGTGTGCGTGCGTGTGTGTGTGTGTGTGTGTGTGCGTGAGTGTTTATAGAAACACAAAGCTAGATATTCTATAGATTCTTTAAAAGTCAGACATTAAAGGCAACAGTCAGTGGCAGGGAAACCAGCTATTTTAGAAAGATTATTCTGTCAAGGCCTAAAAACAGAGATATAAAAACAGTACATTAGTATCTATAGATCATGTTATTTTCAAGAACTGATAAGATGCCTTGTAGTCAGGAGAAGGTAGAGTCAAGAAGCATAGCCTGGGGCATGGGATGTGAGAAGGCTTCAGTGAGGGCAGCATTGTAAATCACATAGCAACATGTATGTGTTGCTATAGTAATACTATTGACGCATATTGTCAACAAAAACCTATGAAATTGTTTTACGTACAAAGAACTCAAATGAAGATAGACTCATAAGCCACAGTGTTCAGTGACAAGTTGAAACAAACAGCACTCCCTTTGTGTCTCAAGGACATACTCTCAGTCACTGAGTTAGATGTGGATTTAGGCAAATATACAGAGAATCACCGGACAAGTGTGTGGTGTGTGGGCCTATGCAGATTTGAGGGTTACGGCCGACTGAGAAGTAGAGGCAGAACCAAGGCTTAGGCTTCAGTGCTAAAGGGCTGCAAAGAGTCTATTTGTGTAAACCACAGAAGTGAGAAAAGACTGCAGAATATTTGGAGGAAAGTTTGCTGATCAGTTACAGTTCTACTATCAATTTGCTAATCAGTTACAATTCTACTATCAATTAGTAACTTGACACTTCCCCTTCTAAAGTCTCCAGAAGCATATATGCTGTAGACCCCAGACCATCACTCTTGAGAGAGTGACCTTCCTACCTGGTATAATATGCTATGTTTTTGCTACTGATCTTAAAATGTCAGTTTCCATGACTAAGCATATTTGCACCAACTATTGGCAACCGCGTTTTGACTACCTACCCTCTTTCCCATTGAAATTATACTGTAAAGTATTTCTGGCCTATGTTTTGTGTATTTTGTATTATTCTCTGAGGCTAAGTTCCTCTATCGGAAATATAGGGTAGAGTATATATAGGATATACACTTCATGATCCTTGATATAATTATTCACTAAGCAGGACACTATGACATTTAACTCACAAACGAGGAGGTGCAGGTTCTCACTTGTGTAAGTTCAAATACGCGCATCTGCACATGTGTACTTCATTCTTTCCAGCGCTGTCACCAATTGCATAAGATCTTCATTTTAAACAACATCAAACACTGGACTGTTGATCAAACTTGTTTTCTTACCATCTGTGCGTCTCATTTCATTTATTCTACATCTAAAGGTTTTGAGAATTTACAGGTTTGGGAGTTTATTTGATCTCGCTGCCTCCAGCTTTGTCTGTTTAGGTCATTCCTTTGTGTGCTACACAATGAATATTCAAATAGACTAATTAAATTATATCTCTCATCTGCTTATGGTACATAAATTATTTCTTTTGACATGTTGCACAGATTCTTGGGAGCGGACTGTGATCTCTACTGCCAGCACTGCAGCACAAGTCACCTCCAGACAGAGCCAACCATAGTATGCATTGCCTCTTGTCTCCAGGCACTCACGGTTCCATCAGCCTGCAGTAATTCTCTCTGTATTCCACTCTGTTCTTTCCTCTTCCCTCTCTTCTGAATAAACAAGTAATTTCCTAGTAAAGATCTAAAGTACAATCAGATAGATACTTCTTCACCCAGGGGTTGAGATAAACAGCTAGAGCTGCCTGTCATGCCGGTGACAAGATGGTGGGTTCAATCTCTAGAAATTAACCTAGCCATTAAAGGAGAGCATATCCAGAGGAAAAGGCAAGAATCTTAAACGGTTCCAAAATTCAGGACAGTGAGATGTTTTTATAGGAGAACAGGGTAATCCTCCAATGGTAGCAGGAAAAATGGGAAGGAATAACATGTAAGAATCAGGGAATAAGCTCTTGCTTAGGGTTCAAGGATGCAGAGAAGGAGCATAAGAAGGACTGAGGCATTCTTCTGTCATGGTTACTCTAGATGGTCAGCTTGACTAGACTGAGAGCTATCGATAAGACTGGTGAAGGAAACCTTCCGGTGCTTCCAGGAGTGATCAGATCATGAGGACTGACCTAATCAATGGTTTATCATCTAAGGGTAAATTATAATGTTACTATATTTCTGGGGGCTGGTGAAAGTGGGGACATTAATCATAAAGTAGAGGAGTGGATTTCCAGGGTGCGCCTTGGAAGTCACACAGGAGCCCTGGCCTCTTCCTAGTCATCTGCTTCCTGGTTACTGTGAGGTGAGCAGCTCTCACTCTGCCTAACATGCTCATGTGTCAGCCTCAGCTCTGCCCTAGAGCCATGGAGACTTCTGACACAGCCAACAGAAACAAGTCCTGCATTTCAAACTGTTTCTCTTAAGTATTTGTCATAGAGACAGGAAAGCCAGATGCATAAATGGAGAGACAGTGGTGTTGTCATAGAGTGGAAACCAGACTGCAGCCCATGCAGGAATGAAATTAACCAGATGTTTTTTTACAGGAACCAACCCACGCTATGGAAGGTCAAAATATGACTTCTTAATCAGGCGTGACTGTTGAAGTAGAGAAAAATTAATAGTAATTAGAAATCAGTCAGGAGGAGTAAAATCAGTGAATAAAACTAGAATTAATAAATTACTGAATCCACTTAGAAGTTAGGTGAACTTCAGAATAAAAGGCGCATATGTAACGAATAAATTAATCTACAATTGATCAAAGCACTTGTGCAGCATTGATTTTTCCGTGTTTAAAAATTCACACTTTCCACACTGAGGAGGCTGAACCACGAGCAGCACTACCAAAACTTGAATCCAGCCTAGGTTACACAGCAAGATCTTGTCTCAAAAAATCCATGACTCATAAATATGAATTTACTCACAGGCCCATGATGACACACATGTAAACAATCTTAAAAATAGAGGTAACCAGAGATGGCTTGGTTGGTAAAGTCCCTGATACACAACCTTGAGGACCTGAGTTCAGGTCCTTGTCCATATAGCTCAATAAGAGAGCGAGAAAGCAATAGAGCGAGAGAGAGTGCGAGAGCGAGAGAGAGGAAAGGAGGGAGGAGGAGGGAGGAGGAAGGAAAGAAAGAGAATAGAGAAACTATTTCTAAAATAGATCTGACATAGTCATAAGCCTTGGTATCATCGGAGACAAAGAAATGTGCCAAACATACTATTTTCCCAATATAGATACAATTTTAGATAATAAATAAGGTATATCCAAAACCTGTAACAGAAATAAGAATGAGGCAAGTAACGCCATGTCAGACGTCACCCGCTAAGGAAGCAACCCCTTGTATGGAGAGACACCGTCCTTTCAACGAGAAACATTTTTTTTCATTTTACTAAAATTTGCCTGGAAGTCTGAATTTTATATAATGTCAAGAGAAAAAAATTATCTAAGAAATTATACCCTAGATTTCTCTATTCATGTACTTTATAGCTAGCAATGATTAGCTCACAAGTGATTCATCTGAATCTTCTATATAGTCATTATACCTCAGTAATTATTTATTGTTCACATGACTTTATGACCAAGATTTTGATACTGAGAAATCAATATATTTTCTCTCTGTGTGAAATATCCATTAGAAAATACACATTTCTGCCTTGGACATTCATTTGTAGAAATGGAGAAGTTTCACTAAAAAAAACTAAAAAATATCTGTGATATTTAATGAAAGAATTTCATTTTGTTAAAAATGCTTACACAGGCTGTTTGATAGGGCAGATATGAGTAAAAGCCAGGGCCAGTTGTGTGTATATGTAATGAAAACATTTAAGTTGGCACTGTTCGTGGTAAAACAAATATTTTATGATGCAGTTTTTCTGATAGTTAAGTTGAGAAACATATACTGCTCCTGGTCTGACAGAATCTGAGCTGAAACGTCTTCCTCACTGGCTAGAAGTCGCGTGTTTTCAGAAGGAAGATGTCTAAGCATGCATGCATGCAGTCTTCTGTTTTACCTCTGATAAACTGACATCCAAAGGGCTCTGCAAATACATCCCAGCTGATGTTTCAAGGCTAATTTTTATTTGCTAGGTCAGGTAAAAACTATTATTTTACCTGATGCTGATTTCATCAGGTCCATTTGATTTAAAAATGTTTCTACAATAACGTCCTTGGTGTCATATAACCAAGATTCAACGGTTGCTAGTCAGTTACAGTGCCGGCATTTAAATTTTGCCAGTAAACTCAAGACACTTGGAACTAGATTTTGTTCAGCATGCTGTGTCTTTATTGCCTAAAATTTTCCTGATATCAATGATTAGGCCAGGCATCTATCTCAGTTATAGCATTTTTTGGTGCTTCTTTAAATTCTCCATTGTGGGAGAAAAGCGAAGATTGACAGCCATTCCTAACATAATGAGATGCTGTGATCAAATGAAGAGAAAGAACTCTTGGCAGTTCAAGGCTCACAAACTTTACTTAAGAGTTGCCCTTTCCTATTGTTACATATAGAAAAGGCCACGTATTTAAGGCCTCAAGTGTGGTTCTCGCTATCAACTTGTCTCCATACAGTCATCAGAGACTCAATTTAGATTGTGTACTAAGCTCTGTCTTGTAGAACTGGTAAAATGCCTGAGTGCCTGAGACAGGTTAATGCACGGTCACGCCTAACCCAAGGCAAGAGAAATGTGTGAACTAAACGTGAACAGAAGATACAAATGGGTAGGGGTTTAGAGTGTATTTTAAATATATTCTTTTCTCATAGCGCCTTTAATGATGAATCTGTGGGAAATATTTTCCTAAGCAAACATGGGCCCGCCATGTCTTGCAGCATTTACTTCTTACTGAATAATTAAGAGTAAAATATGGGATTTGTATATGTGAAGATACTATTATCATACAGAATATACACATCCTGAGTATCCCAATAGCAAAATTAAGAATTCTGTGTCTAATGATGCAAGCCAGTATTCTCCAGAAAGAGCCAGCTGTCTGATAAAAGCCAGTCGTTAGAACTGTCTGCCAAGAAACATTTATACTGGCAAAAATATTCTTCTTTGTAATCATTGTAAAAAAAGTACTTTTAAGTTTCACACAATTTGCAGAGATATTAAATACCTTAATTATGAGTTATAAAATTTTTCAAAAATCTAATAAGAAAAAATATGCAAAATATCGTTACCCACACAAAGCATAGCCACAAAATTTAAATGGAAGACGCCATAATAAACAGTAGGCTTAAACCCTACTGATTTTGTGCTTCCCACTATGGTCTATACAACAGTCAGAGCTATATTAAAAAGTAAGAAAGCAATGAAGATGTACCTGAGAAAGCATGTTCTATCCTTGACAGAATACATCATTACTGTTTACATGTTAAGAGTAATTTTCTTCTTAAAAGATAATTTTGTTTCTTAGAAAACATACATTTTCTTTTTCATTTGTAAACAAACAATGGTTGCTTGTGGCAAAAATAAAGCCCAAGTATTCGTGTGGAGATGAAACTCCTGCTCGCTCAGCTGAGGGGAAACCTCACCGAGGCGGCTTCGCCCTCATCTCAACAGCCACGGCATCAATCTTTATCAGTGGCCTCCACTTCAGTCAAAGATGCTCCTCTTTGCCTAGCCATAATCGCTGTTAAGCACATGCATGTGGTTGTGTGATTTGAATTTTATACAAGCATTGCATCATACATTTGTAACGTGACCACACACACACACACACACACACACACACACACCATTCACATTGCCTAAGTTAGGGAAGAGGTCCCACACAATCTTTCCTTTGAGATATTTTGCTGTATGTTCTTTCTACATATACAGTGATATAGGACTGTCCATAGTCAATGCATCTTGACGTTAGAGATACAAAGGTAATGAAAAGATGCCCTCGTGCTATCAATAACAGGTATAAATATCAATAACAGGTATAAATATCAATAACAGGTATAAATATCGAGTGAGTATGATTTCCAGTGTAAACATCTCCTCTTTCATTTCTGTTATCCTGAAACTCATGCAATTACAGAAAGTTAAAGAGAAACAAAAATGAGTTCTAAACTTCACGTTCTGCTAAGGGGATCTATGAGCAGAAACAGTGAGTGTAAGGGAGCCTTATGCATCTAGAAACACAGCTAAAAACATTTCTCGTGAGGAGGAGGTGAAGAAAACATTTTCTCTCTTTTTTGCAAGCATGGATGTAAACAGGTTCCACAGAGGTTTCTCATATCTCATTAGGGATCAGGGAAGCAAGGTGTGGTCCCCAAGATAAACATGCAAATCAGTGTTGTTTTCAACCTTTACTCTAAGAGCAGAGAGTGAGGAGGATTTGGGTCTTGAAGTCTGGAGGGATGCTTCTGCAACAAGATCCAGTAAGCTACTTAAAATAAGGGTCTATGAGAAGCCAATTGTCCAACATGAGCATTCAAGCAGGGCCTAGCACAGCATCAAGATGGAGGTACTAAAAAAGAAAAAGAAAAAGAGAAAGAAAAAAGAGCAGAGAAGTGCCGTAAAGCTCATCCTCTGCTGAAAACTACTGTGCAGGACTAAGCTGGGCTCCTTGCCAAGAATCTAAAACACACAGCAAAGCAAGCACATCTATGAAAGATGACCAAGAAAGTAGAAATCTGAGCTTTATGATAGAGGAAAAGATGGTGGTGCAATGAAAGGCAGACCTGGAGCTGTCAGGATTCTGAAAACAAGGGTTAATAAAAGCTTCAATATTAAAAGTGAAGGAGGGCCTGGTGGTATGGCATATACCTTTAATCCCACCACGTGGAAGGCAGAGGAAGGCAGTTCGCTATGACGCCTAGGCCAGCCTGGTCTACAGAGTAAATTCCGGGATAGCCAAGGCTACACACACACACACACACACACACACACACACACACACAATTTTCAATAAAGTGGAAGAAAAGGGGGGAGGGGAGCAAGATTACCAATGGGACAAACATGACAGGAACTAGGGGGATGAACGATGGGAAGAGAGACAAAGACCTGCTAAGGTGTTCTACCTTGTCTTAACTGAAGCCCCAAACAATGAAAAGAGCCAGCCATCTAAAAAGGCTCCTGGTCCCTTTTTGTTTTAATACAAAAACTGGTCACTCCAAATGACTATTGCATTTTCCCTGAAAATAGGCTCTCTGCATTTCAAGGTAAACGAGGACAAAAATGTTCCCTAAGACATACTTCAGTGAATTTGTTACAGTAAAAAATCAAGTGGTCTTTCTGTAGGACTAGTTATAAGCATCAAGCCGCTTGTCAGGTAAGGCTGCCTCTCTACACCTCCGCTCACGTGTTTCATGCAAAGCACTGGGTAAAATCCTAGAAGATTCACAAGACAAGAGCAGCAAAGGACCCTTGTCAGGAAATTGTCTCCTCTGGCATCAGTGTAAGGAGGAATGATTTTAGGAAACTGAAGATCCAAAGAAAAATGGTTGTTGCGACCCACTGGAGCAGTGGTTCTCAACATTGTGGGTCGCGACCCCTTTGGAGGTCAAATAACCCATTCACAGGTGTGGCATATGACCACAGGAAAACACAGATGTTTACACTACAATTCATAATGGTAGCAAAATTACAGTGACAAAGTCACAGTGAGACAATTTTATGGTTGGGGGTCACCACAGCATGAGGAGCTGTATTAAAGGGGCACACCATTAAGAAGGTTGGGAAGCACTGGCCTAGAGGAGACCACTCTAAGATCAACTTGGGACAGTCAATCGAGGATTGATAGGTTGTTGAGCATTCACATATCCACAGGAGAACAGCATGGGCTTGGATTTGCAGAGTGCAAACAAGGTCAACTGCAAACCACATGAGCACAGCTGGGAGACAGATGACAGGGTAGAAAGTGAACACTCTGCTGTATCTAGCATCCCTGGGTGTCAGAGATAGCCAATGTGACTGTGCTGACCTGCATCAAGGTAAGAGAAATGACATACTGCCTAGAACTGGGTGGTGTTGGAGAAGGTGAAGACAATAAAACATGCTGGTGGTTTTCATGGTCATGAAGAGTCCATGGAGTGAGCTTCACACATGCTGAACACATGTTCTTCATCTGTATGTCTTCTGATTGCCTTGACTTTCATCAGAGACTCTACACCACCCACCCTTGGTCTCTTAGGGCACTGCAGGCATGCCCTACCTCAGGGACTAGATGCTTCAGCAGTGCCTCACCCAGACTATTCTGCACAGCTGTCTGACTAACAGCCTTAACATCTTTGAAATGTCTCAGCAACTCTCCCTTCTTACAAAGAGCTATCTAACTATCCCCTTAACAAAACTGTTTCTTTACTTGGGACCACAGCCTACTCGACTTTTATTATGCTTAACTATATATGTGTGTATGCACATGGTATGTGTGTGTGTGAGAAGGTACCTGTGGAAGGCATTGGATTCCCTGGAGTTGAGGTTACAGACAGTTGTGAGTCGCCACACAACCTTGGTGCTGGGTGCTGGTCCTCTGTGACAGCAAAATGCGTGCTTAACCTCTGAGTCATCTCTCCGGCTCTTCAGTGTTGTTCTTTCTTTTCACACAGCAGTCATCTCTTTTAATATACTCCAGAAAGTCAAAATTGCCTTTCTATTTGAACTAAAGGGCAAACTCCATAAGGATCATTAGCTGTCATGTTCCTTGTTAAATTAGAAGTGCCTGGTACAGAATAGGTGTTCAATAAATGTTTGTTGAATGAATATACTAAGTAATTTGATCATATGGTACAGGCAATATTATGAACAAGTTTAAACTATACCATTAAATCTATAGTAGTGGGTGGATTATATACTCATGCAAACTTTTATGCTATACATAAAATAGGATATTATATTAAAAGACTTCCACTTTAAAGGCAAACCAAAACCCCAAATTAACACAAATTCAGAATATTCTTTATAATTTTTGGATAGGGAAAGATTTCTCAAGCAAGATAACTAATATGCACCAACAAGGGGAAGATTGATGGTTTCATCCACATCAATGACTGTGCATCAAGAGACAAAAGTGAAAATGCACAAGGCACACCACGCCCTCTGAGGCGTTATTATACAAGCCTAACTGACAAACCACATCATTATTTCACTATCTCGGCAAACCAATCAGAGCCGTCCACATGTCCTCTACGGTGGGACTCAAAAGATGGAATGGAACCTTGGCCCTTCTGTACTCACAGCCAGCCAACACCAGGGCCGACACTGGCAACCTAAGCTTACCGTTCCTCTAAGTCTCAGGCTCAGGCACAGGCTACTTCTCACTCCACATTCGGGTTCCCGTCCCGGCTCCACTGATTTCTGAACCCAGCTCAGCTTCCCCACCCAAAGCTCAACTCCGGCAGCATGCTCCCTCCTCACCTATTACCACCTCTGCCTACTTCCACCATTACCACCTCACTTGCCTATCCCAGGTCCACTTCGCATCTTTTTCTCACCTTTTTGTAGCAGGAACCTGACACCCTCCCAAGGGTGCTGTCTCCCCTGCAGTATTAGTTGTTTCTATCCCGAAAGCCATTTGACATCACTATCTCAGATGGAGGGTTTTCCTCCATCTTCCTTGTAGATTTCAGGCTGTTCCACAAGACCCCACTATCTGGGAGAGAGCTGGGCTAACACTTGTGCCCACACATTCCTTGTCTAAATGGTCTAGACCCATGTCTAAGCCATCCTGTTACTTGCTGGTAAGGGACTGCAGCCACCCCATATTTTCAACTTCTGTGCCTTTCTCTAGAACCATCACCTGAAAAACCTTCACTATGGCAACCCTAAAACTCCAGCGAGCCCACCTACACTGCTCCATCCTCTCTAGACTTTCTACATTATCCAGTTTAAAGTCATGGTTGCTCTGGAGCTTTCCCCCTTGCTCTCACTCAGAACTTCCCACAACTGTTTCTTGCCTACATCAAGTTCTCTGTCAACTGAGCAAAGGCCCATGCAGTTTAATGTAATGGGAGCAAAGCTGCCAATTTCGCTCTGCTTCCCACGTCCATTCAATCTACCACTCACACAGACGACTATGTTAGATCGTTCATCCTCTCCTCTGACCTCCAATACTGCCTTTCCATCTTCATCCCCAGTTAATGCTATTGCTCTTATAGTCACTGAAAAATACAGAAGTGATACTGAAACTCGTGATAGGCTCCTGTTAGCCACACACCTAACAGCATAGGGAACATCAGAGGATGCTCTGCCCACAAGGGTGGATAGCCTGGTCAAGAACTGATAGTCTGGCCAATGATGGATAGCCTGGTCAAGGATGGACAGCCTGGGTCAAGGATGGACAGCCTGGTCAAGGATGGACAGCCTGGTCAAGGATGGACAGCCTGGTCAAGGATGGACAGCCTGGGT
>JADRCH010000244.1:2942301-2969396 GCA_019843965.1 Rhynchomys soricoides
CAAGGATGGACAGCCTGGGTCAAGCAAGGATGGACAGCCTGGTCAAGGATGGACAGCCTGGTCAAGGATGGATAGCCTGGTTTGGTGTAGGGCTCACTAACCCCAGGTGTCCCCATAGTTCATCTTTCTAAAACTTTCCATGACTGCTTTTGCCTACAACTGTAATGTGCCCTAAACTCTCTGTTTTGTAGTATAAATACTGAGTGGTTAGACTTTAACTTCAGAGATACTTTATTTCAAATAATATGCAGAGAGACATGGAGCACACTAGTCTGACTGGATAGAGAAATGTGTGCAATTCATTTCACCTAAGTTATAGAACATTCATTGCTCTAGGTTCCTGGTATTTAGACACAAACAAGGTAAATAAAATACTCAGTCTCCCAGAGTTTATATTTAATAAGGATTAGGCAGTTTGTAATCTATAAGCACAATGCTTAAAATATAGAGTCAGAGTGCAGAGAATAAAGAATAAATGTGTTTATTGTAGCCAGTGTTTTGGGGTTGGTTTTCAGCAGGCATTAGTGCCTGCCCACACCGCCTATTAAGCATTAGTAAACTAGTGATAGAGTCTTAACAATCACACCTACTTTCAAGCATAGCTCCAATTCGGGAAACTGTGAGTGTCCAGTGAAGAACTAGGAGCTGCCACTAACTCTAGACATGACACATCTTAGGGAAAATATATTGCTACAATATATTTTATGTTCATTTATACTAACAAAAATTCTATCACCTCTTAAATATGTATGTTTCTGTTTTTTAAATCTCTTCGAACAATGCATGATAATGTTTTCAAAAGCTGTACATCTTGGCATTTTATTCAAGGTATTTAGTCCAATGTATCTCCACAGTCTGAAATTGTGAAATAATTTAAAAGACTTATATCTATTCTGGAATTAAGTTGTCCTTCCATACACAGAGGGATCAACAGAAATCTAGATAAGTCTGCTCTTGGAGACATTTTACCCTTAAAGCACCATTACTGCAAGAAGCAAATCACATCTTCAGTCTACTTAAGAATGTATAATAAATTTTGTGCACAGGGAAAATCAGGTTTTACAAGGTATTGGAGAAAGGGATATACACAGTAAGATTTAGAAAGTGAAGTGCAGGTGACTAACGAGCCAGAAAGACTGATTTACTAAGGGAAGATTAAAAGAATTAGCTAGGTATGGAACAGCAGAAAAAAATTATAAAGGATGAATCCATGTGACTTGCGTCAACACAGAGCACTCCCTCAGAGCATTTAAATTTGACCAGAGAAAGGCAACCTACACAAGAACCCACAGGCCAGGGGCATGTCTGCATAGGGTTTAAAGATGCAAAATTCTAACTAAAATTTGCTGGTTACTCATGTGTAGGAACCCAGATATATTCCTTCATGATTTAAACAAAATATATCCTTTCGATACATGTTATTTTTTAGAAAATTGTATGAAGCATCATTGTTCTCTATAGGGATACAACTGAAGACTCAGCTGCTATTTGAGCTTCATGTCCACTGTCATCACTAGAGAAGAGTAAATCATTGAGGCTAAAAGCTCATTTAATGGTTAGGTCTTACTTTGTGATGGTAAATACATATGCAATGTTATATAAAACAGTTATGCATTGTGATTCATATCATGATAAATTATAACAGCCCTTTCCTATAGTGCTGTGATACTTATGAATGATTTAAATTATTTAAATTATATTGTCTAGCCAGTCATCTTGGCACTACAGCTATCTGGTCTTAGTTATCTAGGCAAAAATAATGTGCATTTATAGGAAATTGTTTTTCATAATGAAAACCCAAACAACTTAGCATAACAGCATAAATTAATAGCTTGTAATACATTTAGACATCACATAGTGTAAGGAAATAAATTCATGATATTTGCATGATGTGAAATAAATCTATTTAATTTTCACATAGCTATATTGAAATATATACTATATTGAAAACCCATTCTATTGCTAACTCACTCAGTAGCTAGCTATTATTTGGTGCAGTATTATTCTTTTTCAGTTCTATAAAGAAAAAATGCTCTTGGTAAAACATGCCTGAATATTGACACAATTATGGATTTTTATGATGATTTTCTTCGAGTTTTCCCTTCAAAAATAGGTTGTTAGTTCTATATGAACAATAGACATGGTCAGATATTTGATGTGCCAATACAACTATGCTATAACACAAAATATAAGGCATATATTTCAATAGACATCATAGTTTAGTACTATAGGAATAACAATAGTTTTGTGGGGAAAACATTTCAGAAACCATCACAGCAAAGCTTAGTCATTATTATGAATTTTGTTTGCTCCAAATTAACTGTGTCCTTGCTCAATGATCAACTGGCAGAAGAAACAACTTTTTGTTTTTTTTTTATACTCACTGAAAATAAAACTAATCCATTATAAATTTTATGACAAGTACTTAAGACTTAAAGTTCTAAATCACCCTTTTAAAACCCTCATCTCGTGGTCTTGAAAATCCAAGGAGACCCCACACCAGGATTCACACTGTCAAAGCTACAGCCTGGGACTGATACTGGCTCCAAGAGAATGTGACAACTTGAAGACACTGTTTGCAATTACAACTCAAAATGCAATTGTAAACAACCCTGTTCAAAATGGTCACAGACCCAAAGAGACATCTGATCAAGGACACAGATAATGGGTAGACATATGTGAAGAGACTACACATATGTAAAGAGAGTCCACATCATATGTCATCAGGCACATGCAGACTTACATGAGATGCCACACCCTGCTGCCAGACAAACTCTATTACCCAGCAGTCCAGCTTCTTAATATTTGTCCTAACAAAGTGAAAACTTAGGTCCACACAAAACTAGACACACAGACGTTTATAGTAGCTTTGATCGTGTTTACTGGGAATCAACCGAGATGTCTTTTGTCAGGTAAATGACTGACTACACTATAGTAGTCAGACAAGGTAGTGTTACTCACCACAAGGAAGAAACAAACTACCAAGGCAGGAGAAGAAGTGGAAAACCATAAATGAGCATGCTAAGTGAAAGGGCCGACTTGAAAGCTACGGATGGCATAATGCCAAGTAAGTGACTGTTTAGGAACAATACACTGCAGAGCCAGTAAAAAGGCCATTGCTAGGTGGTATACAGAGGTATTTTAGGGAGATTAAAGAGGAGACATCTGTATGATACTGTAATGGCAAATATATGTTTTATACATCTATGCATATTCGTGGAATGTATGGAATTGACTCCCAACTATAGCCTGGAATCAAAGATCTGCCAAGGAACACTTTCAACTGTGGTGTCAACTAGGTGAAGCTGTTAATGAGGGGGGAGCTGTGGCTATGGCAACAGGCTCTGCTCTACTGTTTTGCTTCCCTAGTTTGAACCCTAATCTTGTCTTTAAAAAGGTAAAAATTATTTAAAAAAGAAAGAAAGAAAGAAATCCTGGGCCTGGAGTAATATCCCATGGAATTACTTTACTAATATTCACAAGTCAAATCAAAGAAGTGCTCTGGGCTCCAATTTGACACCCAGAGCATAGGATTATGCTTCTTTCTAAACTATATGCTCCCTAAAATAAAATATACAAACCTACTAACATACACACAGTTTGATTATTTTATTATAGTCATAGACAGATATTTACTATCAACCTTAGATATGGGTTTATGTATGAGAAAGACACATGTGCTTATTCACACACACACACACACACACACACACACATTGTATGTGGTCATATACACGTTAGATCTCCACAGACACACACATTACATATGGATGGCAGCTTACACACATGTGTTAGATCTCGTGCTACATATTTCTGGAGTGTTTATGGAAATTAACACCATTTTAAAAGTCCCATACAATTCCATCAATCAAGCACAGGGTATTAATTTAAGAAATTTGCTGACACAAGGAAACATAAAGTCTTGTTATATCTTGTAGCTTCTCCTGAAGGTAATAAAACTCTCAGTACAGAGTACATCATGGTCCTAATAAAATTGGAAGGTCTGCTCATTCTGACAGGGTACAAAATAAAACATAGACAAGCTTCCCATAAATGAATACCCTAGTATCAACCACCTCTCTGCTACTGTGCAAAAGCATAGGGCAGATCACCTATTTATTTTTCCCACTAGTACAAACTATTAGTTATGGCAGAGGCTTCTAGCCTTCTACTTGTAGAGCTGCTACTCCTTTGTGTACCTGGAGGCTAGGACCCACGTATGATGCGCTGTGCTCAACACTCTGCTTACGAGAGTTGCACTAACAGTGTGCCGGACACTTCGAGGTGAAGTCTGTCAGACATAAGCAGCACATTGCAGTGGGAAAAAAAACTAAGACTGCACTGGATACTTGAACAGTTCACAGTGACAGCCGACAAAAGGTTAAAAACAGAAAACAAAATAAAATTATGTTCATTTAAAGAAGACACAACTCATCATAAAAGACAGTGAAGTAGTGGTTTGTTAACCCCATTAGAATCATATTCTTCTGATTAGAGTTCACAGCAGGTCCTGCCTCTCCTGGTTGTTCCCAAACCAGCTCCTGCTTCTTTAAGGATCCTTCTATAGACCTAGGGGCTCTTCTCCTTAACTCAGGTGAGGGAACAGTAAAACTAAATGATGCTGGCTGCCCCTGGAGGTTTTTACAGACTGGCTAAGACTGGCACACGTTGGTGCCATACACAGGCTAACACTTGGTTAAAAATAGACACAACTAACTTCCGGAGAAGTGGGGGAAAGTGGTCTCCCTGTGTGCTTGGGCACAGGAAAAAATATTTTACAATACTCTGAAGACTAGTCTTCAGGCCACTGACTGCCACAAAGTATTTCAGGCTGGGATGCAGTTATTTTGATTGAGTGCTTGAAGACTTGAAGTTGCGCATCCAAGGCCAAAGCATCCCACCAGTGCCATATAAACAGACTGTGAAGTACAATACCCTATCTGTAATCTCAGTGGTTCAGAAATCCAGCATCCACCTCACCTATGCTACACACTGGAGGCCAGCATAAAATATATAAGAACTAGACTAAAATCTAAACAACCAAACATAGTCAAACAATAGGCTTGCGCGCTCATGCTCTCTCTCTCTCTCTCTCTCTCTCTCTCTCTCTCTCTCACACACACACACACACACACACACACACACACACACACACTCCAAAGACTCCATTTCATTCTTCTTTTACCCATAGTGACCTCAATCTGAAGTGCCACCCACACAATGTGTATAGCTCCAGCTTGTGGGTCTCTGAGGGGTGTGTCACCTCTTCATCACCGCAGATGGAGTCAGCTGACCCACGGTCTCAAAGGGCAACTTCTCTGCCTTTCTGCATTCCAACATACAGAGGTGGAACAGGGCAGCATGGCCACCATAAACACAGTTATTTAGGAAAGGCAAACCGAGATACCACCATCTCTGCCAGGCCATTTTGAGATCCTTCTATCAGGCTCAGCATCTACTCTGATTGTCAAGAGGGATCTCTTTCAGTCTCTGTCCTCCATGGCTCCTGGTACTTTCTTTTCAGATACTGGGTGTGCTCCATCAAGATTCCAGTAAAAGACCCCCCCGGAGCATAGAGTATGACTTTAAAGCTTCTACTTTGCAAGATTCAAGGCTCAGGGGTCAGTGTGGGCTTTAGTGGAGCAAGGCCTTTTCAGTCTTAGCTTATTTTAATTTCATAGTATCAATTATTGCAAATACAGCTGTTTGTTTCCAGGTAGTTTTGTGTGACAATAATAAAATGCAAAGATCTCCAGAGACAAATTACATTGCTCATTAGGCCACACCCCACACCAATATAAATGTGGCTTCATATCCAGAAGCCAGTTGAGATGGCATGCTAGGATCAGTTTTTCACAGTTGAGAAAGTTTTACTGGACTTTCATAGCTAACACTTTTCTTTGAGAACTTGTTATGTGTTTGTGAATCAAGGAGTAGCTGGATTTTCCATCCCTACAGAAACTCTAGTCACTAAACTTGTCCAAACCATTTTCAGTGCTTACATACTAGCTAGTTCTCACCTGCTCTCACCCCTTTCTCACTATGTGTCACTGAAGACATCCAGAGTAACAAGTATGCAGTTACCTCTGGGCCTCTCCCCAGAGCCAGGATCTCTGCAGCCTGTCTTGCACATTGTCACAGTTACTGTTAGAAAGTCAATTCTGGTAACCATGGCACCGCCAAGTCTTTCAGTCTTTGCTGTATCTCCTCCCAAGCCTGCTGCACAGTCGCTTTAAATTCTTATTATGGCCTCACTTTACTCCCAGACCTGATTTCTGAATTACGGTTGTGGGAAAACACTATCTGCTATGACAAGCAAAACACACATCTGTGACATCTGTGGCTTAGGAGAGGAAAGGCTCATCACTGGGATCATAGGACACATGCAACAGTTTCTTCCTCCACCAGTAGCCTCTAATGCAATGGGGTCTTCCTCCAGGGATCTGCAGTCCTGTGCTTTTCTGATAATTAAGTGAGTGCAGTGAGGTGAGTCAGTAACCTCAAAGTAGCAAGGAAAACATCCTGTTCACATGCTCTCCTGCCATATTGCCAGGTGAAGCAAACACCACAATGTAGGCCGCGAAGGAAGTGGAAGGAAGGGAAACATCCTGTTCACATGCTCTCTTATTGTGCACTGGGAAAGGCAGTGTGATGATAAGCAAAGAACAATGTCTAAGAGACACAACCAACTGATTTTAAATTTATACTTGAGCTAAAATGTGTTAAAAACAGCAACAAGAGAAGGTAAGGCTCTAATGTTTCATCATATGCGAATGAAGAGGTGCTATTTTCTTTTAGCCAACTATCAAAAGAACACTGAAGATGTCAACTGTTGACAAGACTACTACTTGACAAGACAATATTACTGAAATACTTAAATGGTTTTAGAAGAGGGACCTCCAGCCAGGTACAATCCACCTGGAAGGAAGTTTGATAGCCGGACTAAAACACTGCCGTTAATATCTCTTGATCTAGCAATTACACCTCGAGAAACTCACAGTAATGAGATAATTAGAAAGTTCACAGAGGTGCAAGCAGAAGAATAATTATCCTAGCACATTTTAAAACAGAAAAAAAAAACCATTAAGTGACTTTCACATAGAGATCAGTGAAATAAACTATGCTCTTAAAAGTAGAATTTAAAACAGGATAAAATTATGATGCAAACTAATTATTAGCAAAGAAAAAATGCATCAGTAGACAATAGTAAATGAAAACCAAACAAATAGGACTTCATGTCATTGGTAGTGTAGGTGTGTGCATGAGGGGAAAAGAGAAAGAGGGTGGAGGGAGGAAGAAGGAGAACTGAGAATCTATGAATGCCTACAAACACAGAGAGCACGTGTGTGTAGTCTAGACACCTACACACTTTCCCAGTAAATGGGTAGCAATGTGTGGGATGTCTTTCACCTTGGTGGGATGGTGCTACTGTGAAATTTTGAATCACATTGGCTCAATCAAGTGTTATTGTTTTTATTTGCAGCCAAACATATTTTCTGGTAAAACATGCAAATTCCCAATTTGTCTTTATTCTTGAATACAGCTTTCCATCCTTTCAACTTAAAAAAAAAAAATCTAGCTTTTTATTTAACCTTTTTTTTTTTTTTTTACTTATTTAAAGATAAGGCAGTATTTTACCAATCACAGGAAAAAAGGTTAATCTTGTTTCATTTTCTTTTCATTATGAAGTTAACAGTAAAAACAGTGGGCATGAACTTGAGGGTCCATGTGCACCTTGTGTCTATGTGTCTTTGACAAGCTATTAAAGCGTATGAGCTCAGAGTTGCTCAGCTGGAGATGATAATCGGTAGCTCACAGAGTGGTAAGGATGGCTTAGGTAAAACTTAGCCACACACTCCAGCATTTCCATTAAGTTTTATATATAATATTTTTTAAGAGCTTGTTTTCATGAAAGTATTTTGCAAAACATTTTCTCAATTTGTATAATCTTTGAGCTAAACTTTTGGGTTAGAATGCCCTAGAGTAAGTCAATTTGGCTCACGTTTCTAGAACACCTCTTTTCCCTGGAATTCCTCATCAGTTGAAAGTTGCAGTCAAGTGTTCCAATAAAGCACAGACTTGCAAAAACAAAGCCAGTAAAATGAAGTATTACTGTTATTATGCTTTGTGAAGCATATGGCACTGAAAACATGAATTCTGGAGGAAATGTTATCTTTTTACAAACAGGTAATCTAAAATTTGACCTTCTTAAAAATAGTTGCTAAGAAACAGTGTTTAAGCTTCGTTTTCTCAAGTGTAGTAAAGAAAATGCAAGGCTGGCAAAATTGTTTGAGTCAACAAATATTTCAAACCATTCGCAATGGTTACCCTTCAGTGTACTAACTGGTCTGGGTTACTTTATCTACTCAGGTGTTATTCTGAGGTCTTCAGCTTTAGTGTACTAACTGGTCTGGGTTACTTTATCTACTCAGGTGTTATTCTGAGATCTTCAGCTTTTGCACATTGCTCTTGTTCTTGCATAGTTAGCTTAATTACCTGCTGACAAACAACTGAGATGGCCTAAAATCATTTAAGTTCATACCTGTATGTGTCTTCAATGTATAATCACTAATGGCAGGATAGTTATGTCCAACCTGGAAACTGTTGTCATTTAATTGGTGTCTTCAAATAATTGTACTTAAGTTGACAGCTGATATGACTGGAGATTATATACATAATTTTCTTTCACTTTGTTCTTCTCCTTTCCCTGTGTCTATTTAGATCATTTGAGAATATTCGTATGATTGTGTCTCATATCATGCCTGGATTTTTGGCTACAATTATTTGTCCCTGTTTTCCTGGTTGCTTTTGGGGATCTGAGTGACCATCAATCATCTATCATTGTTCACTTTCCAGGGTTAATATACTACATACATTATACAGAGTCGAAACACCACAGGGAAACTTTACTTCTTTTTCTCCTCTGCATGAAGGCATAGTCATAGATTTCATTTCAAGGTGGTTTATTAATCCTGATATGTTGTTATTTTAATCTGAAAAGCATATTAATTTAAAATAATTAAAAGCTACTAGATATTATCAAGAATAATTGCAGAAGCAAGATAGTTTTCTTTTGTATTTGGATCTCTGGTCTTTTCTCTGTGCAGATCTGGCTGCCTGTGATTTCAGATTTCCTCTGCATCAGTGAGCTCTTGTAACCTTTTTTCGTGACTTTCTGCCCGTGAGAAATGTTATGACTTATATATGGCTGGGAAAGACATATATTTACCCTCAGTTATTAAAATGTATTTTCATGGTAAAGAATTAGAGGTGTGCACTTTGTTCACACATGAACATGGAGTGGGGAGAGAGTCCTAGCCTGTGTTTTAGCTTTCATTTCCCCTATGGGGAATCTTACAGTCATCCTTACCCAGTTTGTATGTATCACCTTATAAACATGTGTTCTTAACAATTTATTCGGTTAACTTGTTTTATGCTCTTAGATTACAATGGGCTTCAGAGTGCGTCTCTATGTCTCATGCTTCTGTGTGTCCAGATTCCTTGTATTTGTGTGGGCCACCATCTTTTCAGTCTGCTCAGCTTCTATTCCTACACATCTTTGCCACTTCTATCCATCTCATGGTCCGTTAAGAACCCTTTATCTTTCTATCTCTCCTGAGCAGTTTCTCTTGCCACCTTCAACTTCATTAAACATTATTTTCTACAATATCGCCTTTACATTCTGCAGCGTAACTGTATTTTATTCATATATATATATATATATATATATATATATATATATATATGGCATTGGTATTTCCATCTCTAAAATTTAACTTTGTTTTTAATATATTTTATATGAGTCTCTATTGACATATCAGATATTCTCTTGCGCTCTTTGAGTGTATGGGGTAGAAACTATAATGTTTTAATGTTTTATTTATATGATTTGTATACATTTTGGGTCAGTTTTAAATGACAAATTTTCTCCTTATTTTTCATCACTTTCTGATTTCTCTCTCTCTCTCTCTCTCTCTCTGTGTGTGTGTGTGTGTGTGTGTGTGTGTGTGTGTGTATGTCTGGTAACTTTTTATTTGTTGTTTGCCATTTTGAACATCATCTTTTTGTATGATGAAGGTTTAGCACACCTATTTATATCTTTGAGACTTGTCAGGGGCACGGTTAAATTCTCTGGAATTTGAGGAATTAATTTGGCCCCTTTGAGTCTTTCTGTTAGGCTGTATTAGGATCAGGGTTTTGATTAGGGTTCGTTTTCTACACTAAGGGAGCTATTTTTGTTTTTTGTCCTTTTAAGCATTGCTCCTTGATCATGGTACTTTCTATCCTGGGCATCGGGAATAGGAGCACTCTCCTTGTTGGGCGTTGGTCACTGTACCAGTTTACTAGTTCAAATTTTCCCTTCCATGGTTGCTCAACTAGTTTCTTCAACCAAAGAGGCATCCTCTGCAGCCCCTGGGCACATACTTGGAACCCTGGTATCTTTCTGATTCTACTTCTCGTGGATTCTAGCTGCCTTCAACATGTAAGTTGTAATCTGTACCTCCGTGCTGTGCTTTCTCCAAGCAAAATGTCAGGGCAATTGAACGCCTTCCTTCATCTGTATCTATGTTTGGGGACTATGTCCCTTTGTCACTTAACACCCAAAGGCTGGAGAGCTATCGACCAACATATCTTATCTAAAATCATTTCAGGTCAGAAAAGAGCTTAGCTCTTGGTTCTTCATGTTGAACAGAAGTACTCAATACATATTCTAAGGAACGGGAGACTGATTGGTTTGCTCATGACTATCTTCTCTTTGCCTTTCTATTTTTAATACCTATCATATAATCTTATTAGATCAATGGTTCTCAGCCTTCCTAATGCTGCAAACCTTTACTAAGGTTCCTTGTGCTGTGGTGACACCCAACCATAAAATTATTTTATTGCTACATCACAACTTTAATTTTCTTACTGTTATGAATTATAATGTGAATATCTAATCTGTAGGCTATCTAATAAGTGACCCCTGTGGAAGGGTCATTTAATGTCCAAAGGGGTCACCATCTATAGTTTGAAAGCTGCTGTTTTAAATACTTTGTAATTTCCAGTTACGGTGAGCTGTTACAGTTGAAAGCAATGATAGGAAAGGAGATGAGTACATGGTATCCCTCTCCTAAGGAAATAATCCATTTTCTCCCCTCTACTGTTTAGTGACCATAAGTGCAGTGAAATAACTACTAAGTTATATTTTCCATAGAATTCTTGTAGAAGACCAACTCAGTACTGCCAATAAAGACCATGCCTTTTAAAACAACAAAAAAATCTTTCCTATTTGTGACTAATGCAGGCTTAAGGGTCATCTGAGACAGGTACCCCAGTGTCCTCTCTACAGCCTTGCTGCACGGCTTGGCTCTCAGGTGAATTACACCATATGTCTGTTTGCATTAGGATCAACCAGCCTCCTGAGAAAGAAATCAGGTCTTGATATAGAAACGGGGCAAGAAAATGCATGTAGCTGAGTAAATGTCATGCATTTTATTTAAATCTGTACATTTTCACCAGAAATTTCTTCAACAAGGCCTTTCAAATTTAAGTGACTACATAAAAGCAAAAATAAGAAGTATTTTCCTAGACCATCAAGTCTGCATTATGTTTCCTTATGATGTAACAAAAGTATTTGCAAACAAAATGCGCTGTTATTTGCAAAATACCTATTATAGTGCCTGCCATGTTTAAAGTACTTTGAAGGTGTTTGTTAAATTATTAAGAATAAGTAAAAAAGTAGCATGTCTGTTTTTTTTTTTGCAAGAATGTCACAACCTACAGCCGAAAACAGAACAACAAAATCATAACAGTATTTAAAACGTCAGCGATGTCACACCATGAGTTCTCATTAGAAGTGGACTATCCTTTCTCAGCCCTCACTGCAGTCTGTGACACTCTACTCTGAGGGGTGCTCATTGTACAGGTGTCACAAGGCCCTGCTAGACTCCATACAGCAGGGGAACAAGTTTATTCATCTGAACTTGGATGGGAGCCCACACACAGTTCATCAACAAATAGTGAGTCAAACTTACCGTCATGCAGAGCATGCTTTGTGCCAGTGTTTTCCTATTGGTTATTCCAGAGCACTGTCCCCTTTCAATCCTCACCAAATTCATCTTGCAAAGGTGGCCATAGCCATGGATATGTATTATATGTGCTTTCATTTCTTGATTATACATCTTTATGATGACTTTTAAATATACTTTGAGGGAGAAATGTACAAAAAAGTCAAAAGCAATCAGGCCTCTGGGGTGTGTCTAGGTGGGTACTGCCATCTGGGTGTGTAGGCAGCACCAGCGCTCCTGCTCCTTCCTTGCTTAGAGTCAGGCAACACTTAGCATCAGGATCTAAGGCCCAAGTAAGTGAGAGAGTGGAAACAGCAGGTAGGTCCTTAAAATTGCTTATGAAATATAAGCAAGGTGTGTAGAAGATAGTAGATTTCAGACCTGAAGGTTTGTCCGACCGAACCACCATCCTCTGTTACATAGAGATAATGGAGCATTTTGTCAATGAATGCCTGTGTAGGGAGCTTGCACAGTGTCTGCCTGGGCAAAACCATCCTACCCGATCACTCAAGTATGCTTTAGCAAAGCAAACGAGATTTCTTCACGGTGGCTATTTCTGATCTTGCTTTCAGAGTCTAGAGTCTATTATTATAAACTTTGAATGTATGTTATTTTAGCTCTATTTTGAGTTGTACAAAGAGTGTTAGAAAGAGCACTTCAGTTACGCAGATCTCAAAGGTGGAGTTTCCTTTCAGAACTTGACACATCCATTGTATAGAACTGTAACTATAAAAATCCCCATGTATGAGATTATCAGCATAGATTTATGGATGTAGACAGACATGCAGCAGAGTGTCTGGGGTCAGGTTCATCTCTCCAAAGATGGCTACCACAGTTAGGGATGATTTTCCAGGTCTCTCCTTGTTAAAAGTCTTACTTATCTAAGGGTACTGAACAGGACAAAAGCTGACCTAGAAGAGGGTTGTGCTCACCATTCAGGCACAAGCTGCTAAGGCAAGGAAAGTAATGGGAAAATGGTACACATACCACTGGACCAGGGCCCTGGGGGTGGAGAATTCAGATGAGGATCCATGACTGATGAGATGGAAAAGGAAATGGGCAGGACAAAACAGCTCAAAGCACTGTTCAGGAGCTTCCTGGTTAAGGGCTGAGGCAAGGCAGCTGGAAGAGAGGTCATGCAGGAGGCCGCAGGCAATGGCTCTGTCAGATTCTGCCAGGGGAATGAATAAGCTTGCCAACAGCTGTGGCATGGAACTGTCACCAGGAAAAAAACCATGAAGATCTTTTAGTGAAGCAAAATACTTCAGAAAAGGAAAACAGAACAGGGAGCGTCAAGATTTTTACAGTTGAGAGGCTGTTTATAGACCTCAAAGGTATGGCCTTTAGGATAACACCTCAGAACTAGTTGGTGTCACCAAACCAAACCAAACCAAAAGCCAAAAACAAAAAATCAACAACAAGAAAAACCCTGTGTGGAAGAGGGCACAAACTGATAAATTTCCTAAAGATGAGAGACTGAATCTAGATTTGCCATCTAGACAACCAGTCCATGTTCTCTTCTTCTGATGTGATGCTCACAAAACCAAGAAGTGATCATGAGAGGGAAGGAAAGGATCCTCAGGCAGCGAGGTGGGTAAGTGAAGTGAAAATAACTGTCCAGCTTACAAAGAAACCAACAATAGACGTGGGTAATAATAAATATAAAAAGACTATGGAAAGGTGTCTGAGGAGGTCAGAGGGAAGCTGTTTAGAAATGAAAACCCGCCAGGCAGTGGTGGCGCACTCCTTTAATCCCAGCACTCGGGAGGCAGAGGCAGGTGGATTTCTGAGTTCGAGGCCAGCCTGGTCTACAGAGTGAGTTCCAGGACAGCCAGGGCTACACAGAGAAACCCTGTCTCCAAAAAAACAAAACAAAAAACAAAAAACAAAAAAGCAAAACAAAACAAAAAAAAACAAAGAAAGAAAAAAAGAAAAAGAAATGAAAATCCTAAACATGGATGAATTAAGTGCCCAACTTATTTTGAAAGAGAACAAAATAAATGAGAATGAGAAGATACAAGAAAGAGGCATCTGAACAGCATATAATGTGAGATCAGGAAAACTCATAAAGTAAAACTCAGTCCCATAAGCACAAATACTTGTTTTCAAATGTTTAGTAAAAATATTTAGCAAAAATCACAAGCTACAGATGCTCAATAAAAGGTATACTAAAAATTTAAGGTGCCATAATTGTATAGACATCAAAATTTAAAATCTAAATACATTACAAATAATTTAAATGTATGCCAGGAACTTTGAAACTTCAAGGAGAATATTCTTCAAAAATGTTAACATATAACTCAGAAACTATATTAGAAAAAATAGAATTTGGACAAATGAGAGCAGAGACAAACCTAAACCACAATTTGTGTAGGTATTTAAATAATAGTATGCAGTTTTCTTTAAAAACTTAGATGGAATTACCATGTGATCCAGCAATTCTACTTCTAGGTATTTGCCCACAATAATGGAGATCAATCTGTCAGAAAATATGTACTTTTCCATCACCACTGCAGCATTGCTCGCAACAGCTAAGAATAGGAATCAACTTAAGTGTCTATCATGGCTGACTCGATAAAGAAAATGTGACATATATCCACAGTGGCATATCAAATGCAGAGGGCTTTGTCATTTGCAATTACACAGATGAATCTGAGGCCATGAGGGTAAGTAAAATGGGTCAGTCACAGAGACTTAAGGTTTCACTTAATCTCACGTGTAGGGGCTACCTAAAAGCACAGCAGAGAAGTAGAGGGGAGACCAGTGGTTACTTACAGCTGTGTCAGACCTGGACTAAAAGAAAGTACTGAGGTCTGCTGCTGTGTGGTCCATCACAGCGATGACAATCAGCAATAACATCTGGCTTTAAATGTTCTTAAGCACAAAGAAATGGCAGATGTTTGAGGAGACTGGTGTTATTTAGCTTCATTTGATTATTCCACACACATACAAGTATTGAAGCTACATGCTTTACTCTAAACATATATACTTAATAGTTGATTAAAATACCTAAAAATAAATATTAAGATCAAGGACTCTCAAAGCATTAAAAAATTATAAATGTGAACTCCTAAAGTCACAAATGTTCACATGAAAAAACGTAATGTTCCAGGCATGTTTTACAGACTTTTTGAGAGAAAAAAATCACCTATATCTAACAATTTCTTTTTGAAGAGAAAAATCTAAAGCAAACTAATTATAGATAGTTACTGTTACAAACAACAGTCAAAAGCAGGAATAATAGGCAAATCTCTCTCATAAATGTAGATTTAAGGTTAATATGACAATTAGTGTCAGTAAAAAAAATAAAGATTTTAAATAATGATATCTGTGCATGTATACATAAGAAACTTAGCTTTCGAGAGAGAGAATACTGAACTGCCAGGTGTGAGGCTGGCTTGAGGCACAAGTCAAAGCCAGCAGCAGTTGTCTTCCCATCATTTCCTTTGATGGTACAAACAAGAGGGAGATGATGGAGAGTGAGCAACAACTCCCTGGGTGATGGCTCCACAAGTCCACGGGACACAGAGAGAGGAGGGGGGGAAGGTAAGACTAGAAGGGAGAAGTGCTGGAAGCTGGGAACTCTTGAGAGCAAAGCATCTTCATGATTTCTTCCTCCTGCTGGGATAAGACCTTAGCCAAAGTGTCTAGGATTGTTTTGTTTTGCTTTTTTCTTTGTTTTGTTTTGCTTTTGTTTTTTAGTATAGAATACACTAATGAGAAGAAAAGACAAATGCAAGAGATTCAAGAGCCATCTTAGCCTTGTTGAGTCAAACAGGTTCAATATTTGTGTCATTAGGTAGACAGATAACAGATAGGTAGATGACCAGTAAGTGACAGGTGGATGATGGGGACATACGCTGGCAGGTAGACTGGCACAGGGATCTGAACACAAACATGAAGTGCAGGTCTGGGAGCCTTTAGTCTCTCTTTATTCTTCACTCTCCCCCTATTTGGAATCATCCATTTCCATCGAAATGTAAGATGCTCGGACATTAATGAGATAAACTGAGCAGAATCCACTCCAACACATCAAAGGGAACAATTCTTTCAGGAGCTAACAGAAAATCCGATCCGTGATAAAGTGGCTGCTGCTCTTCAAAGAGTCCTGTGTTTACTTCTCCTGTTTCTAAACCTGGATCTGAACAACTTACTGATAACCCTTGATTTTCAGTAGCACACACTTGCAAAGCGAATAATTCAACAGTTTTACTTATGCATCATCAAATAGTAAATCTTAGTCTACTGAATTAGCTTGCTTGAATAATTTATGCCTAAGTATTGACTCATTTATAAGAAACTATTGAGGGAGTGCTAGAAAGAAACAAGCGGTCTAGTTGCTAACACTGCCCCACTACAGACTTGCTGTCACGAGGCTTGTCCTAACAGTGACGACGCAGGACCTCTGTACACTCTAAAACCCAAGACTTTCCAACAGGTATTTTGAGGGTTTATTCTCAATTCAAGAGAACACTAGAGTTTAAAAATATATTACAGGGCTTGCTTAGCATTCACCTATCAACAATGGAGAGAGAAGATGGAGCTATAACTCACCTATCAACAATGGAGACAGAAGACAGAGAACAATAAAAGAGTACCTGGCCACTTAGGAATGAAGACGAAACTATGGTTAACTACACCTCACTCACAGGCAAGTCAACAGACACTCAGGATTTATGCGCTCGCAGCAACTTCCAATGTGTGCTGATTTAAAAAACACATTTGGTATGTGCAACACCATCTACCTAGGGGCAAAAGGAAGTCAATAGCTAATAGTCATGAGCATTTTAGCTTATCAATAGTGGAATACCACAAACCATTTTCAGTGGGCTGAATATGTGAATATCATTAAACTCTGCTATAATTTTCAGTAATATTCAAGAAGGGCTGTGACTTTATGATATGAATAGTCCTTGACATTCATAATTCTCAAGCACTTTCTTTTATCATTTTGCTGATGTATGTTCTATTCTAAAACCGGAAGGATAATGGATGGGCTTCTTAAACTGTAAATTAGGTTTTATATCAAAGCCTTGTCACTCCTGACAGGTGACCTGTCACTGGTCCTGCCTCTACAGCCCTCCTTCCTGCTGCTTCTCAAGGACAGAGGGTCAGCCTTAAAGGAAGTACCGGAGACTGCTGAATCCCTCAGGAAACATCTTAGGACCGTAATAACATTTACTGCAAGCCATAATCATTTTATGTTCTCTCTAACAGCTAAGAGCAGAGCTATACTTTGCTGTCACATGTATTTTTATTAATCAAGGACATTTAAAGTTTGAGTGGATATTATAAATTTCAAAGCTTAGATACTTCTGATGCGTGTGAAGCAAGTCCTAAAATTTAGAAAAATAGAGCACCTGCCAGGATCATTAATTGGTTTCATGAAAGCAGAATCCAGATGTGTGTTAGGGGATATTTTGAATTAAAGGTATTCTTAAATGTGATTAAAAAGAAAATCTGGCCCCGCAGGTGTAATTAGGGAGATAAAATAGTGCATGTACATGGCAAACTCTTATCAATAATGGCAGGACATAAATCAATCTTACATTTTACTGTAGAACAATATTAAAATCAGAACCATAATGCAATCATAGCAACTGGCTTTCTATCAGAAGGAATAGTGACGATGGTTTGAAAACATAGGAAGGAACTGCTTCCTCCACGGCTCACCATTCTAACCATGGCGTTGAGTCCAACGCCTGATATTTAGAGCATGCTGCATGACAGAACAAAGATCTGTAATGACAGCGATGTGGAATTCCTAGCCACGGTTCTTCCATCCTAGTAGGCATTATGACCATGAAATGCAGCTTTTAAATGTCCTTACACATGTGAATTTTCAGATAAAAATTACAAGTGAAAACTTATAAGAAAGAGGACTCTGGTATGTAGCATGCAAAGCTCCCTACTTTGGAAGGAGGGCAAAGTACAAGCTCGTAAGCAGAGCCCAAGGTCCAGAGCATTGAGGTATAAACAAGTTCTCTAGTCTTCCATGGAAGAGACCCATGCGATACACAAGCATGCCCAGACTAAACCTGCTGTGATTCTGCCCGGTCTGGAAGAGCCTTGAACTACCACATTTTCTAGAAGGCTTCCTTCTGTGTCTGCCAGTGTCACTCTGACCATGGCTCAGCACAGCTCTTCATTCATTCAACCACCATTCACTGACAACTTGCTACATGTCTGTTAGTACATTTGTGCACAGGGACATAATGGCTATAAAACCCATGCCCATTTACCTCATATTGCAATATCCAAGGTCAATTTGTGCCTTTGGGTCTCCCCCAATACTACAGTTTTGGAATTCACTTGATTTAGTGCTTTACCTCCTTTGATTGCCTATATTTTTTAAATTAGGCAATATCTAAATTCTACCTCTACACGATATCTACAAACCAATTTCTCCGACTCTAAAATTAGGATATTGTCATTAAATGCACTTTTTTTTTTCATTTTAAAGGATAAATGACTAGCACAGTGCTTGGCACAGATAGCAGAATAAAGCAAAATACTACAATTCCAAACTTCCTTGTTTTCTAAAGGGAACAGATATTCTGGCAAGAAAATAAACATTAATCCTGCTGCATGTGTATATATATTTATGTAATGAGGAGAAAAGAGGAAAAGTTAGACACAGAGTGAATTGAGGGAATTTTGAGAAAATATACATACAAAAGATTAGTAAATAGTAACTTTATGACTACGCACATTCTTCAAATGTTATCCCTCAAAAGGGGTGAAACATCACTCATGTTCACGATTAGATAAATGGGAAGATACTTTAGAAATAGAGCAATGAAATAAGTTGTCTGTCAAACTCATCTAGGTGAGTGATGCTTACCATCCCAGCCTCTGCAGTAAGGCCCGTGAGGTTTTATTACTGCATATTTTCTTAGTGAGCAAGCAGATTCTCTAAAGCCCAAGGTAATATGAAAATACTCGTGGTGTGTGCAACCTGCAGCCAGAGCTCAGTTTACTCACATCCCACGCCTATGGAAAAGCCTACAGGCTCATGAGCAGGTAAAAATGAGAAAGCCATGGCTAGTTCATCACAAAAGCTTTCTTCTTTTAAGTAGAGCCAGTTTTCCTCAACAAAATCCACTCTTTGAAGCTAACACACGAGACAGCTCATAACAGTGAAGAGTATCTGAACATTTGTTTTCTAGGTACATACAGCCCCTTATCAAATGGCTGCCTCCAGCCACCTCATTTGTATCGGCAACAAAGCCAATTCCATAAATGCAGGAAGCAATCTGCATGCTGTTGAAAGCCAAAGAAGGCAAAGGCTCTTAACCCCAAACTGAAGATTTCCCTTAAACTTACACTTTCAAGAGCCTGGGTCAACATTATGCCTTCTGACTGAAAGACATTCAAATGTTATTCATTGTTAGAACTGCAAAATGAATGCTGTGTTCCTTTGAGAAAAAGTTCTTGAAAATAGAGCTTAAAACGAGCAGAAATCTATTTACTTTTGTTTAAGGTCATATTCGAGACATCCGTATCTATTCTAATGAAAACAGCAGATACACAAGCCAGGGTCTAAGTGGACTGATTACATTAGCTTGTTCTTCATTTCTCTATGAGGTCTGTTCTCTTAGCCTTTGTCTAGGTGAGTAAGCTGCGAAGGAGAGAAATCAGACAGCTCATTGATCGCATGTGTGTGATCATACATAGTATGCCTGGGATTTCCAAGCCAGGCATCTTGGGTCTCCTGTCTGTCCATGTTCTTAAGGATTATGATGCAGTGCTTCCAGTTATACACGACAAACCCACGTTGCCACCTGTAGATCTGTGGGTCTCCAGAAGGTGCATGACAACTAGTTGGAAACTGAACAATTCAAGATTAGGTCAAATTCAAAATCAAGCCGATAGAAAAGCTGAAAATGGAGTGTTCAATAGAGAAGAACTTAAGAAAAGACAGTTTTCTCATTGAGGAATCACAGCTAAGATTTTTCATACTTAGAATCAATTATGGGGATCAAGTCTACTCATTATAAGAATGCGGAGCTTGGGAAGGCTATCCCCCAGTTCACATACCTCGCTTTAGGGAAGTCAAGGTCAGGGAAGGAGTAAGTTGCTAAACTTAGTAAACCACTATATACTTTGGGGTGATGGGAAGTTAAATACAACAGATGGTCAGAAATTTCCACCCAGAAATGGAACTTCTATGCATTCTCATCAACAATAAATGAGAACACATGAAAGTAAGCCTTCAGGTCTTGGGCATTATGAGTGAACTCACAAGAAAAAATTATTCAAGAGTAGCTCCACTTTCTCTCGGCATCGTGGTTTTCATTGTCACACTCAGGGAGGCAGTTCTTATTCCTATGGACTGCTTAAGTATATCCATTGTTCATATTTTATGGCAATATTATTTTTATTATTGATATTCAGTGCTTAATTTATTTATTAGCCTAAGCATTAAATCATTCTCTCTAATTTAAGCATGGCAACTATGTTAAATGTGTTTATTACATGTTATTTAAATTTTCTAATATGTGCTTTGTAATTATAATGTTCAGTGTTATCCATCAAGGGAACTGTGATCTAGGAAGTATCAATTGCGGTCTTCTGCATTAGACTTACCGAAGGTCTCCAGGAATTTTGCTTCAGGAGCATAGACCCCTTCAGCAACAAGTAGGGAAGCATGCTATCTCTGCTTATGTGTACGTGCACTGCTCCACTGCTTCAGGACATCTTGCATTAGTCCCACAGAGGAAAGTCAGCATCTTCATACTACTAGGACTTAGTCTTCTCCTTAAACACTGTAAATGCCTTTACAAAAGGATGCATCCAAGTTCTTAAATATTATTAGATATGAAAGCACAGATTAAATCCAGTAGAGTGATAGTGGGTAACTTCAATACTTTCTCCAAGTATTTTCTCCAAGTACTTTCTCCAAGAGACCACACATCCAGACAAAAACAAAACAGAGCAACCATGGAACTAAATGACATCATAAATCAAATGGACCTAACAGACATTTGCAAAGTTTTCTCTTAAATCCTAAAGACTACATATTCTTGTTTGTCCATGGTACTTTCTTCAAAATCAACCACATATTAGGACTCAAAAAAAGACTCAGTAAATATAGGAAAAGTAAAAATACTGCTGAATGATAATTGTATCAATGAAGAAATCAAGAAACTTAAACATTGGTTGAATTGAATGAAAATGCAAAACATATTAACACAGTCATAAGAAGTAATTTTATAAAGAAGAAAGGCACAAGCAAGGATGCTTGAATCTCACTTAGAAGGGGGAACAAAATAGTCACAAGAGGCAGATGGAGGAGACTAGGAGAGAGGGGGAATGGGAGATTCACGATCAGGTGTGGGGAAGGACAGAAAAGATAGCCAGATGGCCTTGGAAATGAATAGAAATCTGCAACTGTTGGGGGTGAGGAGGTGGAGGGCACCTCCAGGAGAAGACAGAGCCCTGAGATAAGGGAAGCACCCAAGAATCAATGGGGTTAACCTTAGTTGTGACTCACAACACTGGGGATATGGAACCTAAAGAGGCCACCTCCTGTAGTCAGGTCAGAACCCCAGTGGAGCATTAGAAACACCAACTCACCCACAAGACTTTCAACCCAAAATTTATCCTGTCTACAAGAAATGCAAGCACAGGGATGGAGCAGAAACTGAACCAATAACCAGCCCAACTCGGGACCTATCCCATTGGCAAGTACCCTGTCACTATTAATGATGCTCTGTTATGTTTGCAGACAAGATCATGTTGTCCTCTAAGAGGCTCCACCCAGCAGCTGATGCAGACTGATGCAGACACTCACAGCCAAACAGTAGATGGAGCTTGGGGACTCTTATGGAAGACTACGGAAGAGGATTGTGGGCCAAGGGAGGAAGAGCTTACTTTTAAAGACTTGGCCTCTTTACCCTGAACACTTTATCCTGTAAATGGTGCTAGAAAGTGACACCATGACCCATGGTAACATAGTAAGATTTCTCTGATATCATTTTCCAAAACAGGGATTCAACTACCAACCCTCTATAGGGAAGATGAGCTTGTTGATGTCCCAGAACTCAGTGGTGGGGCTCAGATACCTTGACTCTAACAGTGAGAAAAGTTGAGCTGAATAGGAAGCCAGCTTGCTTTGCCTGCACTCCCACCTGCCACAGCACACCTGCAGTGTTGTTGGAGGTGCCCCTCATGCCTACAGTTCTATAGTGGGAAAGGGTCATTACAAACAAATATTCAGCTTTCCCCATCTCATCCTTTACGGGAGGCTTAGGTATGTATTTTCCCATGGGAAATACTGGGCTGGACCTACCTGTAGTCAGGTAAAAATGAGGTAAGGTTCTCAGCAGACAGGATGTAGATCTTGGCACTGCTGTCCATTCCACTGGGAAGTCCCACAACAGAGAAACTAGCCAGATCATGGCTGCTTGAATGTCCCTGTCAGACTCTCCACACAGCCTGATGCATTACATCGTCTTCTGGTGACTGTGGTCAGCAATGACCTGCGGCAGAAGCGGCCACTGCTAGTATGTCTCCCGTAGTTCCAGTGCTGGAAGGCTTATCCTTCCAATGTAAGAACACATGTCTAATCAAAACAGCATGTGTTGTCAAAATATGCACATGTCAACTGGTGAGACAATGTTGAAACTCATGCATTTATGGTCAACGGATTTCGGGCAAAGATATCAAGCATCCATAGTGCAGGAAAGAGATCAGCCTCAATAAATACACAGAAGTCAAGTTATAATGCATTAAAGATTTAAATTCCAGACCTGAATCCAAAACTGGAGCAAGAAAACAGGATAAAAGCTCCATGACAATGGTCAAGTACAGTAAAGGGTAAAACCAAACAATGGAAGGCACCATACTAAACCAAAATAATAATAATAAATCAAATCAAGCCAAAACAACAGATAATAACTCCTTAGCATGTGTATGGTTTGCAAATACCTTTTCCATTAAATGGAGTAGTTTATATCCAAAATATAAGGAACTCAAACAATAAGATGACAGTAGGAAAATAATGTAATTTTTAAAAGATGATGAAAGTGGGGGCTAGGGAGATGGCTTAGTAGGTAAAGAGCTTGTTGAACAACTGTGAAGACCTGAGTTCAGATCCCCAATGTCCATTTTTAAAAAACCACGCATTTATAATACCAGTGGTGGGGTGAACAATAACAGGCAGAACCAGGGATTTGCTGGCCATCCATCTACATGAAATGGTGAACTCCAGGTCGAATGAGAGGCTGTATCTCAAAACAAACAAACAGACAGACAGGTGCTGAGAACAAAAGACACCACCAGACATTGACCTCTGACCTCCAGATACTCATCCACAGGGAAGTCCACCTACACGCACATTTGTGAATTCACACACACACACACACACACACACACACACACACACACGCAGGCACACACACAAACCCACACATACACACTCCACAAAAATGGTCAAAGAACTTGAACAGACATTTCTCAAATGACATACAAATGACAAATGCTCATATCTTTAAACTTCTCTGCATTATTAATCACCAGGAAATGTAAATTGAAATTACAAGATACATCTTCAGGTGTTGTTGAGATGGCTTTGTAAGAGGGCAAGTAGGAAAGAGAACTTTCAAACACTGCTTCTGGGAATGTAAGTAGCACAGCAGTCGTGGAAAGCAGGTCTACTTTCCTTTAAAGAACCGAAGATGGACATATTCAGATCTAGTTTCCTTTAAAGAACCGAAGATGGACATATTCAAGAATCTAGTAATCCAATTATATTTATATACCTAAAGAAACTGAAACCACTATGTCAAAGGAAAATTGGAACCCATATGTTCATCCCTGAGTTATTCACAACAGCTGAGAAAAGGAGATGAGCTAGGTTGTCTGTGGTGGGTGAATAGGGAAAGGCAGGAAAAGGTGTGCACATAACAGCACACCATTCAACATTAAAGGACGGGAATCAGGAATCGACTCCTTCGTCACAACCAGTATGAATCTGGACATTACTGTGTGAAGTGAAATAAGATACAGACAAATGCTATCTGATCTCCCTTGCATGTGAAATCCAATAAAGCTGAACTTACAGAACGACAGAAGGATGTTTGCTGGAGTCTGAGGCACAGGGACAGGAGGAACACAGGCTTTTTGATCAAAGGATACAAATCTTCAGAAAGATGGGATGGATAATTTTGAGATCTATGCACAGCTGAGTGACTATAATCAATAAAAATGGGTATTTGAAGATGACTAAGTAAACTTCAAATGTCTCAACAGAAAAACCGGTCAGTAACAACAATGGCATGGTAATGAGCTTGACTTGATTACGCAGCATTGTGTATGTACACTGGAACATTAAAGAGGGTTCATTTGCCAATCAGAAACATTAATCATAAAAATCAAGACAAGCGATAGAACAACCACAGAAATGAGTATTATTAGGAATAAAGCTCTCCCGGCTGTGCCCCGATACCTAGCCTACAGCCTTCAGTATGCATGTAACACAAAACTGCTGGACAATCTCACGCAGGTTATTTATGCTTTTATGTTTTTCCGGTAGAGTGAACCGGAAAAACATTTTATTTTATTTTATTTTATTTTGGTCAGTGTCTGGCCCTATTTTTAAAATCAGAACTCTAATATGTACCATGCTTCCTCTTCCTTTGCTTCTCTGAAGAAAAATATGCCACAGCGTCAGGTCTCTTCTGTGCCAGGGGTTAAAGCAGGCTGGCTTTGTTCTGCTAATCTTTTTCACTCATTGGTGTCTCTTGTGAATCTTTAGTTTTGTAGGACACGATGGAGCTGGGGAAAATGTGTGCTAAACTAAAGAAAGCAAAGTCTTTCCTGCGTCTGTTCTTTTGGGCTAGGAGAACAAGTGGAGGTTTCTAGAAAGCTAACCTCAATTTGGGCTAATCTTCATCTTTGCCTTTGCCTCTCCTGGGGCTGTGCTCTCCCTTCCTTTTCGCTCAGTCTTTACAGTCTCTGTTCTCATACTCAAAGCTTCTAAAGATGTTTCCTTTTACCTCCAAACACCAAAATGTGCACCTCTGCTTTGGTTTGCGCTGTGTTTACAAACCAGAGCGCACTTCTCTTAGCTCTTCCGTTGCCAATGTACCTTTTCCACACGGCTTACCTTGTGTTACATCATCTACATCAGTAGGTGAAATGTTTCCAGTGATTTTCTTTTAAATAATCAATTTTTTATTGTGATTCATGCATTAAAATGTGGATAAAATGTGAACTAATTTAATTTTGTACAAATAATAAACAGGAAACAAATTACATATGTTTAAAAGCATTTAAGTTACTTTGTGGAGATTAATATTGACTGGAGAGCATCATTCTGGAGAGAAGCATTTTGAGATGAGAGTGTGAAAATATTATCAATGTTCTGCTTAAAATGGTGAGCATCCAGGATGGCATGCAATTACGATAACAATACTTCTCTTAATTTTTTTTCTTCAACCAGCAATATGCTCTCCTCGTTTCCACAGCAACCCAATCAATTTCTGATTACAAATGCATGCAGAGCAATTCGGACTGAGACTTGGGAAAATGAAGAGCATATTTGTAGAGTTGGAGAAAATTTGAAATTAGCTTGTATCACTCATCTGAAAGGCTGTGCTTGGTATTTACAATTAAGATCAAGACTGAAAACTTAAAAGGGACAGTTCTAGAGGATGGTAGACCAGATTTCCTTGACAAATCATTCTTTCATCCTGTCCTGCAAAGACACAAGAGATTTTCAGAACTGTGGCTGCTGGTGTGCAATAGTATTTAATGCTAGCAGTTGAAAGCACAGAAGCAGAGAGAGATGACAGCCAATACAGCAACATGGGGGACAACTAATGGCAGCACAGATGACTTCAATCAACTGCTCATTTGGATTCTAGCATTAGTTCCCAAATTACAACCTAAAGATTTTAGATAAATACTCTTTCTTCTTAGTTTTTGATTTTTTTTAAACTTAAAGATTTTTTTAAACTCTTTTTAAAAAAAACTCACTAATTGTAACAGAAAATAAACACCAGTGAGATTAGACATTATATTGATTTTCAAGTCATTTCAAAAATGAAAAAAAAAAAAACCAAAGGAAAAATTAAAAACTTGGATAACATATACCAGCCTAACTAAAAGTAAGGAATGCATGGCTTAAATACACTTTTCAGAAAGTTCTGACCCTCTGGAGAACCCCCGTTCTCACTGAATTAAGAGCATCTGTAAACTAAAGAGAAGGCCATTTGAATCATTAGGAAACTGTACAAACAGCACCTGTGTGCCTCCTAAGCATTACTGCTTCCAGATCACACAGCTCACTAGCAGTAGCGACTAAAGTATTGAGAAGATTAGAATCCTATAAAGTCCTGAAAGACTACTTTATAAGACAGGCCAATTACATGGTAATAGACTTGTAAAAGAATATATATATATATATATATATATATATATATATATATATATCTCCAACCGTCTTCTGAGCAGTGGTAGGTGCCACTCTCACGCTGCTGAGCACATTCTATGCCTTTCAGTCTGACTTCACTTCATCGCTATGAAGCCCTGTCAAGCTGTACAGTATTTCCTGTAGCTGATGGAGCACTGCTTGTCAGCTTAAGCCCAGTGCTACCAGAAGACAGAGACTAGACAAAGTCAATTACTTTGCGGAAACCACAACACCTATCACGTGCAGAGCACTAGGGGCACCTTACTAAGGGCTGCTGAAGAATTCTACTACAGTCTGTTTGCCCGTGTCTAGTATAGCTTCTCAAACAAGATTTTATTATCTTACAGCTGGGACAAGCTTTTGTTTATTTTATTGCTGTTGGGGTTTTTGTTTCATGTTTGTTTATTTGTTTTGTTTTTTGTTTTGTTTTGTTTGAGAGATAAGATTTTACTATGTACCTATAGATGTCCTGGAACTCACAGAGATCCCCCTGCCTCTGCCTCCCAAGTGCTGGAACTAAAGGTGTGCACCACTCTACCTGACTCTCTCTCTCTCTCTCTGATATATATATACACACACATATGTATGTATGTATGTATATGTGTATAGATGATGTATGTATGTAT
>JADRCH010000244.1:2969406-2984952 GCA_019843965.1 Rhynchomys soricoides
TATGTATGTATGTATATGTGTATAGATGATGTATGTATGTATGTTTCAGAACTACCTGGCCAAATCAGCAATCCTAGAATAATCTAATGAGTAAAATAACAATAAAATACAATGACTAAAATATTTGGAAAATTATTTTTCTGAATGCTATAAAATTTTTAATTAGTTCATTAGTCTAGTTCAATGTGTTATCATTCAAATTTTCAAAATTCACTGATGAAACACATTTATGGATCTAGGTCAGCATGAAAGCTAGCTCTTAAAAACAAATTTATGATTTCTTTTAAATGTAAAGGGATAGTAAGATATCTTTGAAAGAAAATAAATGAAGGCTGACAGAAATTTAAGTTTTATGTGCAAAGAGCAAAATAAATCTCAAATGAAGCAAAATGTTAAAACATTAACTACCAGAATTTGTAATGGGAAACTGAACATAGATATACCCTGGGTAGCACACAATAGAGAAGATGAATGCTAACATGAATATAGTGTAGTGGGAAAACTATGAAGACTGTGTTTCTACCATCTGCATCCATAAGCTCACTTGGCAATCAAGATAACACTGTACTTGAGTCACGTGTGTGCTCTCACATTATAGGGATTCTGCTATGGAAATGATATAGCTTGCACTTATTAAATATCATTAAATATTTGTTTGTTCTTTGGTGGCCTAAGAAAGTCTTCATGCAACAAACCTCATTATATATAGGTTTTTTGAGAAAGTTTGAGTATCTCAGCTGTGACCAAGATGGCACTGCCTCTGTCATTAGCAACCTCAAGTGGCAGCTGGAAACAGAGCTCACTCACATGTGGTCTGCTCCTTGATTGTTGGTACAGTACTCCATTTCATGCCGCTGATCAAGACAGACAGACATATAGCCACATGAAGACTCGCACACCAATGTCCACAGTAGCTCTGTCAGTACACATAGGCACACCCAAATGTCCATCAGTGATAAGTAAACAAATTGCATTGTACCCATAAGGACAGAATAACCTTTCAACAACCAAAGGGATGAGGTATGACACATGAAACAGTGTGGGTGCTTCTGGGAGAGACTGTGGTGGTCGAAAATTGCACCATATGATATGGATTTTTTTATAGTTTTATATATAAATTTATTTTTTAAAAAGCATAAAATGAAAGCAAGAGACTGGTTAGCTGGAAATGGGGGAGAAGTTGGAATGAGGGGTTTTGGAGGTCTAAGACAATTGGGTGGGACAAGCCTGCACGTTTTTATTTTCATTATTGCATTGGCTTTCCTTCACAATTGATAAACATGTCAATACTTAGAACATTCTGTACTTTAATATTTGTAAGATATTGTAAACTCAACTAAGCTTTTGTTTTTTTTTTAAATAACAGCAATTGTGGAACACACTAATTGTAGATGTGAAATAAATAAATTAAAATATTTAAGATTAGATATAGCTTAGTCTGGTGCTGCCCGTCTATAATCTCAGTACTAAGGAGGTTGAGGGGGAAACTGAAGCTGGAGGCTAGCTTGGGCTAGATGGTGAGATGCTGTAAATAGAAGTTGGAGGCTAGCTTGGGCTAGATGGTGAGATGCTGTAAATAGAAGTTGGAGGCTAGCTTGGGCTAGATGGTGAGATGCTGTAAATAGATAAAACTGATCAAGCTGTACGTCAAGGTCTGGGAAAGGAAGTAGGAAGAACGCAGGGACTGATAAATTTAGATAAGCCAGAGTCTACCACTTCCCCTCTTCCGTCTGTGTGCTTCAGCCTTCAATAGTTTTTAAATGATTCTCAGTTTGAAGAGGTTCTCAAATTTGACAGTGGAAATGAGATCACAGGACTTTTCAATTATGAACTGAATGCTGATTCTGAGTTGGCTTTGAGGTATTCTAATAAATCTCAGTACATGTAGTCTAGTCAACTTTGCTTAATGACAAAATCACCACTTGTGAGTGATACCCAAAGCTAGAGGTGAGACCCATTGGATAGGAACTCATTCAGTAAAATTAAACGGATGAACTACTTTATTTTATAGAATAGCTAAGCTTATAATGGAGCCACCAGTAGCATCAGCTTAGCAATGAGACTTTTAGCTCACTTAATGTCACCCTCCAGAGTGCTGCCTTGTCCCTAGAGGATGTGACACCAGATGAGGCTGTTCTGACAAGAGTCTAAGGGTCTTAGAAGTCTTTATGGATTCAGACTAGTCTCCTAACTTCTTGTCTGTTGTTCCTTCGTTTTCTGGCTAAGTCTTAGTTTATTTGCAGATCTCATATTTAGATTCTGACTTATGTTGTCTTGATTCTGCTCTGCCAGTTAGAGGACTGGAAAAAGCAGACGCTCAAATACATCGTCATGTTGGTGGTATGATGGCCAGTATGCCCACAGAGCTGGTACTGAGCTACACCTCTGATAAACTCTCATCATTCTCGAAATTTTTTCTATTTTTTCTGTTAATGGGTTTTAATTGTTTCAACTAGTGCTAGTTGCAAATCCATTAAGTCAGCCTCATTCATAAAAACAGTGGCCAACTGTCATTTAGATAAGTCATTTTACTTATAGTAAATTAATTAATATCCCATCTTTTTTTCCACTATAGGTAATCACTATGAAAGTGGAATGAATATAGATTGTCAGTGATGGCTGAATTACTTCACAGGCTATATCATCAATCAATAAGTATGCAAATGAGCATCTCCTGCACCTATCATGCTGTGCAGCCTTAAAGGGAAACACAAGGCATATGCCATTTATACTTCATACTTTATCTTGTAGAGCTATTTGTGAAATTCCAATGGGAGAACACAAGCAGGACACCCATCTCTGTTGCTTACATCAGTGATGTTTCTCTTCCTGCTTCATGGTCACTACATCATGGGAAATCTTAGCTCTGCTAAACTCAAATAAGTTTTGCATTTTAAGAATGTGTCATTTCATTGAACTTTTAGATAAAGTTACAGTTTCATTATGCAAAATAATTTTTTAAAACATATAAAGCGCAAGACATCGATGCTTTGGTAAAAGATTTATTGTTTGTCTCAGTGACTATTCATGATTAATTTAGAACACAGAGTCTGTGAAATATAGTTCTTGGTGGATTTTCTGCTAAGTAAAAACCACAAAAGAAGGTAGTTAGCCATGATTTATCTTGTATTTATCATTTTATCTGCCATTTATTGTATAATCATAATTTTTCTGGTATTACTTTGTCTAATCTATGTCATGTCAATGACTTTAATGTGAGTTGGTTTAGAAACATAATTCTAAAATACAAATTATTTTCACAACATAATTATTATTTGTAATATAATCAACTTACATTTCCCCCTCTGAAATGACAGTAACTTTGGTAAATGAGAAAATGCACAGATAATGACATCTTAAATTTCTGTTTAGCCTATGGCTCTCCAATCTGCCTCTAAATATAACTTTCACTACACTAAGTAACTGAACTGTCACACACAGGTTTAGAAGTTCCACTTCCTAGATTCCAGATCTAGATATGCTTGTTTCCCTTTCTAGGTCCTAAAAAATCTCAAATTGGCCAAATCCTGACCTTGATGTGCTTCCCACCATCACATGCTCACCCCACAGTCAAGCATGTGACTTCATAAGACATGCCTCCCCTCCCCCCATGAAGCAGATGGTATTTAAGTGTGGTATTCTGAAGAAAACACAGGCAAAGTGAAGATATTTCCCTGAATCCTCTTAAGAAACTTCATTTTATGGGCACTAACTATGAAAAAACACACATTTATACTTATGCCCATTGACTAGGTCCACCCTCACCCTTGGAGAGACTTATTTTCCAGTGGGAAATGCAGACTCAAAACTGCTCAAAGTACTGAGAATAAGTGGCTGTCCTTGCTCAACATTAAGTTGGACATGTATGTCAACCTCACCCCACCACCCTTCACCAAGGTTCAGGGAATATCACAGAAGAACCAGTAGAGAGCTGCTGGGAAATTCTTTCCTCTGAATACGACATGGCTATAGCACTATGAACACACACCAGTGGTGGTTATCTGCATGAAGATCAAGCCAAACAAGAGTAAAGAATGGAGTGGGAGGAGCTTACAAGGCTCCTCCCCTAACTGATGCATTACTATCATTTGATAGTTGGGGGAGGGGGGCGCAAGAATCATTCTTCAGGGGGAAGTGGCCATGACAAATGATGTGAAGCTGGGAGAGATCCTTGTTGGCAGAGATACAGGAGAAACTGGAGGGGCGAAAGATCATATTCCATTTATGCATATGCATAAAGTTATCAAAGAATAAACTTTTAAATGAAAAACACATATTAAATACACAAAGACACCTGTTTTAGAGATTGAAATAGCATAGATAAAAATCTTAAATTCTGAGTCCCTCAAGAAAGTCTGAGCGTAGATGGATACTGATAAGATTTCCTTACTTCTAGAACTAAACAGAAACTTGACAGGTCCTGTGACCTGGATAAGGGGAGCAAGAGGAAACCATTTGAAGTTGTCTCTCCTTGTGTTTTTGAAGCCTGTTTTTAAGTTGTCTGCTGTGCATTACCTACTCACTGATCAATAAGACAGAGTCACAAAGATATAGTGATAAGACATGATTCTGACAATAAGTTGTATAAACAATCAGAATAATATCTGAAAAATCTACTGGTTATAGACAATCAAATGTGTCAACAGAAAAGAAATACCAAGCTACACTAAAGCTTTTATGGCTATTTCACGTATGCTCAAGGTTTACCCAGTTCTTACATAGTTTACATTCATAGGTAAGTCGGGTATGAAGTGAAATTCCTCCAAGTCTGTACATCTGCACTGAAGGTTCTACAGGGAGACAGATGGGTGAGAACATTAAGACTGCAGAGGGCTGGGACATTGCAGACAGCTGACATTATCTCGGGCTAGCCTCTTCCCTCTCTGCATACGATCTTAGAAGCCCTTTAACCACCAGTTAAAACTTTTGAGATATTTTAACATGGCAGACCACTTACCTGACTAACCTCAAAGCCAAGATGTCATCAGATTTCACCTGTAACAGCAGAGAGTTCCTTTTTTGTTTTCTGCAACCCATGCACAGATGTTGCCCGCCAGCGCATTTAGTAGTGCAGTGATTGGCAACTTCCTCGTGTTCTGTGTCTATTAAACAACCAAGTAACTGCATCTAGGGTAGAATGTGTCATTTAGAGTGTCTGTGTGACAAAGGATGTCGGTTCATACTTGTCTCAGCTAAAACCATTTGAGTAAAAGCTGTGTTTCATGCTGACAATAGTAACACCATTTTAAATAGATGTCTTCTGCAATAATTTGTAATAAAACAGACCAGCTACATTAAACATCCAGAATAATAAATAAAAGTATACACTTTCAAGTTTCCATGAAAGATTTCTAAAAATGGGTATCATTCTAAAGCATAACTTTTATAAACATTGCAAGCAGGATCAACTTCAGAAGCAAATTCATAAGCATAAGTCAACAAATATATTTTTTAAAAATCGATATGAATAGAACTCCATTAGTTTATACTAAATAAGAGCAAGAATTTACAAATGAGACTGCACTGTATTAAAAATCTTTCTGCACAGCAAAAGAAATAATCAAATGCCTACAGAATGGGAGAGATTCTGTAAACTCTCTGTAAAATATTTATTCAACAGGGAGTTAATATATAGAATTTATGAAGCGCTCAAAATTAAACAACAAAGTTATCAAATAATCTTATCAAGAAAGTGGAATTGAACTGAAAAGATTCTTTTAAAAGTAGCACAATACCCAACAAATGAAAGATACATAAGTTTCCAGTTCACTAAGGTTAGAACAGACAACACAAAAGTCAGGAAAATGCTGGGGTCGGATGACAAGGGCCTGAGCACCAGAGAATGGCAGCGTGAACTGTAAATCGGTCTATTCACGATGGCAAAGTATGGCATTTGCTTAAACATTAGAGTAGAACTTTTTCAAGTGGATGCTCTAGCAGTTCTAGAGTGCTCATTCAACAGAAGCAAAGTCAGCTTACTGCAGAGCAGAGCTTCTCAAACTGTTTCCATTTATGACCCATTTAACCTGCACAATTTTATATAACTCCCAGCATTTAGGCATATAAGGTAGTAACTATTTTAAATAAATGCTGATCATAAATTATCAATACATCTAGTTTAAAGTAATTCATTGTTATGCATATAATGTCACCATTTATTAAAGAGAAACTAAGTCTGCATACCGAGAGCCATATATTTGATCATTTTTACATAAAGAATTCAATCTTGGCTAAATCTTTGATCTGCAGATTAAGACACATTCAGCATTGTCAGGAGCTGACTGATACTTTGATTTTATAATAGTCAATGCTTAGAATGTCACCTTGGATAGAAACATAGTATAAAATTACCAAAGCAGGATTAGGGATACTTCAGAAACTGCTGGAAATTCTAACCCTGAGCCAAAGTTCATTTATTCTAGAGTTTGGGAAACCCAAACCATCAAAGCAAACAGCAAATTTAAAAACCAAATATTATCACTCACTGAAGCCCAAAGATCCTTAACATTGATAGCTCACCTTGTGAGAAAAGATGGTGGGGTAATGCTGTTTGTATCGCCCTCATACGTAACCCATAATGTTCTGTGAGGGCAGAAACTTTGTAAGTAGGCAAAACACTGCAGTTCCTAAGCGTACAAGAGCGCTGAGCTCAGATGTTTTAGAATCTGTAGGCCCTACATGGCAGTGCCATCGCAGTGCACAGTGATTTTGTGGCCAAAACTCAGGCCAGCTCTTCCAGAGATGCTTTGGTTCTAGGACACATTCAATTTTGAATTATGTGTCTGGTTATTTTGTGTTTAGAAACTTTTTACTGTCGCCAAAGTTTTCATGATCCTCGTGTGCAGTTAGTCATATAACACTGCAAGGTGTTCTTGTGCCAGAGAGAGTCCACAAATCTGTGTCTGTCACGGCACAAAGGGTACAGCATGAAATCTACCATGGGAATAGAAACAAAGTGTGTGTGTGTGTGTGTGTGTGTGTGTGTGTGTTTTATCAGCCACAATAAAATAATTATGTTAGCTTCAGAAAAATGGACCACCCTGTTAGCTATTTCCACAAAGGTAAGTGTGGCATATCTTGTGAGGTTATAGACTGTAGTTGGTAAAAGAAAACCAAGGACATGAAGGTGTAGGTGAGAAAGGAAGAAGGAAGAGGTCATAGGAGTAGAGGAGGAGGCGAATATGGGCGGTACATTGCATGCATATATGGCAATATTAAATTAAATGAATCTACTTGCTTTGTCAGATTAATGTGTGCTAGTAAAAATCACAATCAAAACAGATTTAAAGCTCTAACCAATGAGATGAGAATTCTTCACAAATGCAACTGGAAAAAAAACCCACACCATTATGACCATTTAAAGACAAGAATGTAATTTCTATTAAACTCAAATATTAACAAGAATGTTGAAATGAAGCAATCCAAATATAAACTTTTTAGAAAACCTTAATAATGGAAATCAAACGAGAAGAAATTATACTGAAATTAAGACTACAAATCCACGGCTTCTTAGAATACTTGTCCTTGTATATGAGGCTGGGCTTAATCCCTAGTACCTACCCCTGATGCCCCCAGAATTAACCTGTTCTCTAAATCAGAAGAATTTCAGGATCAGTTTGAGAGAGAATGTTTTGTTTTGCTTTTGTGTGGATGTTTCCTGTGCCTGTCCATGTGTGTGTTTTAAATTATGGTTTGTTTCACTTTTTGTTTGCCTGTTTATTAGGGTTTATTGCCTGTTTATCTGAAAAGAAGGGGGAGAGGGAGAGAGAAAGGGAGTGGAATGGACGGGTGGTTGGGTAGAAAGGGTCTGGGAAGTGTGGGCAGATGGCATGCCATAATCTGGGTATAGTGTATAGCAAAAACAAAAATTTCAATACAAAAGTGTAACTATTCTCTCAAAGACTAACATCACTTAATCAAATCAAACCAATATGATAATTTTAGTATACTTTGGTAAAAAAGTATATGAAACCTTCATTTTTCAGTAAAAATGTATTGTATAATTAGAGATGTATGCCTCAATTTAGCTGGATAGCAGCTAGATATGGTAAATAAGGCTTGAAAGTGAAAAAAAAAAAGTCCTAAAAATAATCAGTGCAATTTTGTAGATAGAAAACTTATACTAAGTGTAATAAAATAAATTAAAATATCTCAAATATTAAATTTCTGACCTTTAGAATTGGAGGTCTGGGGAAATCACGGTGTAGTACCCTTTAAAACAGGAAGGAGTGGGCTCTTTGAATGAGGTATAATGGTGCTTGCTTCACTTCCTAGAGTGCAGGCAGGATAAGGGACCCAGGGACCTTCCCTAGCACTGCTCATCACTCTGCTTCATGCAGTTGTGTTACTCTATGGTAGAAAATGTGGATCAATGGGAGGAATTTTCATATGAACACCCTCTCATTACATTCCTGTTAATTTCTCCTTTATAACAGGGAATGGTCCAAGAAGCATCACAGAAATGTGTGTTTTAAACAAAAAAGCTCAGGAGCTAGAGAGATGGCTCAGAAGTTAAGAGCACCAGCTGCTTTTGCAAAAGATGCATGTTTGATTCCTAGCACCAATATAGTGGCTCACAACTCTTTGTAGCTCCACTTACAGGGGATCGGATACCCTCTTCTAGACTCTGAGGGTGCCAGGCATACACACATTGCATAGACATAAGTAGATGCAAAACAACTATACACATAAAAAATCAAAACATTAAAAACAAAACAAAGACTTCAGGCGATAACACAAGCTAAAGAATAAATCCTAAATTTCAATTATCTACCTGTCATTCTATTTATCTATCCATCTATCTTTATCTATCTATCTATTCATTCTATCAATCATCCAACTACCCAGCTCATGAAGTCATGAATGTATATACATATACATTCATGAATATATGTATATATATTCATTCCTTATACACACTTGAGAATACATAGTTTAGACTCCAAGCTATAGTAATAGACAGATAAAATATAAAATGAAGCCATGTCTCTATTGGTAAGGAAGATCTTATTTACTTTTATTTTAATGTTTATAAAGTACTAGGTATAGTGGAGCATTCCTTTAATATCAGTACTTGGAAGGCAGAGAAAATAGATCTCTGAGCAAGTTTTAGGCCAGCTAAAGCTACATAGTGAGACTGTATCTCAAAAAGAGGAAATAATAAAGATGTTTATATTTTAGATACAGAAACCATATACATCACCCACTCTATTTTTATATGTATACTTCTATAGCTAAATGTACAAGATTATGGTTAAAGTATAATGTATGAAAATCAGTGAAAGTATGTGACCTAAAAGAAGTAACTTGTTCGACATAAATGTAAAAATATTTGTTAGGAAAATGTCTTCTTACAGCATGACAATCACAGCCTCTTACAGCATGACAATCAGAGCCTCAGCTGCTCCTAACATGATGCATGCAGTATGCATGATGAATGACTTTGAGAAGTGCTGAGATTTTAACTGCCAACACAAAAAAGACAAGGAGTAGGAGCAGCACAGAGGGGAACAAAAAAAGATTAAAATTTCCTCAGAGTGCTGCATGTGGCAATCTTAAGTCGGAAGTCACAAATACTCAGATGAAGGGAGTGGTGACATAAACTGTAGTACATTCATACACAAAAATGCTCTTCAGGAATCGACACGGAGCATCTTTGTGTCAGCTTCATTTCTTTGCTGTGCTAAAATGCCCTGACCAGAAAGGAGGGTTTATTTTAGATCGCAATTCCAGGTGACAGTCCACAGTCTTGAGCAGCTAGTCACCACACCCACAGGCAGCAAGCAGCAGAGACCAACCAGCCCTTTGCTGCTTGCCACCTGTGCTAAAGCTAGCTTCCTTCACTCTTCTCCTATTCAAGGCCTGGCCCAGGAAATGGTCTACCTCACATTTGGGGTGGAGCTTCCCATCATAATGACCAATCAAAACACTCGTTCACAGCCAAGTACGCACAGACCAACCCAATGTAGCTTCTTCTTAAGGCTTTATTCGGCTGACTCCTGGTTATGTCAAACTGACATTTAAAGTTAATCAGCGCAATTAATTAACAACTATAACTGTATGCAACATTGGAGCTGAATCTCAGAAACATAATTTTGATGGAAGTAGCAGATACAAAACAATTACATAGTTTACGCAAGTATAAAACCAGGTATGAAAACAGTGACAAACAGGGAGTGTGTGTCTGCGGGGTGACTAGAAAGGAACAGGGACTGATTTTGCAATGTTGGTACTTATTTTTTTAATATAGTGTTTTTGTTCATTCTTTGGGAATTTCAGACATGCAGACAATGTATTTCGATCATATTTACCCCTCCCCCCCATCTCACTAAATCCTCTTGGCTCCACCACCCACCTGCAAACTATCTTCCAACTTCATGTTCGTTAGAATTTTAACATATTTTGGAAAATGTTATAGCCCCCAGAGTCCAGTTTGTGCCTCCCCTGCTTATACTGCTGATTTGGGAGCTGGGTGCACCAGTGTGGTGGCTTCATGGTTGCCAGTGAGTCACTTGGAGCGCCTATATTATCTATACATGTAGGACCGTTGACAGCTGAAAAAAATTTCCAGGAGCAGAGCGAGAAAAATAAATAATACAGAAATTTGCATTCTTTCCCTGTCATTTAATAAATATCTCATAAAATAGTCTGAGACTCATATTTCTGTGGGAAAAATTATCTGCCCTGTTTTTTTAAATATAGAATTGGTTAGAAAAGCCAATAGCTGTAAAATGACTTACAGTATAGTAAAGTCCTAATATGTGATAACAAATGAATAGGCAAGTGCCTGAGTTCAACTCACAGCACTGACACATCATTTAAATGATATGGGAATTCCAAATTCAACGGCAACATTTTTATATGACATGCAGTTTATCCATATCAAGGATAAAGCACAACTCTGGTCATTTAGGAAACCAACACAGAATTTCTCCCTTATTTTCTAAACCAAATGATCTAAAATAAAAACAAACAACAACAACAACAAAAAACCAATTTGAACACTAAAATTACGGGAAGTTTAGAGACTAAAATCTTTTTCATAATCTTACGAGAGAGATTTTCTAAGTCAAATCATTTTCATATTTTATAGTGTATATATACAACTTTTATAATAAGCCAATAAAATATTCATAAGGCATATATATCCATAGTCTTACTACTTATGCACTTTTGTTATTTTCTTAGAAAATTCTAACTTAGAGATGATTAATTAGTTATAAAATGAAATAGTCATTATTTTATTTGACCAAAAAAAAAAAAACCCAAACAAACAAAAAGAAGAAGAAGAAGAAGAAGAAGAAGAAAAGGAAGGAAGGAAAGGAAGGAAGAAAACACAACCCACACTATGGGGCAGGGATTTTTCCTCAGCTGGAGAAGAAGCAGTGTGTCAATGACATTCGCAGCCCTCCAGAGGCCGAGTCCCTAATGGGACAATCACAGGTTCAACTGCACAGTTATTACATCAGAGAACGGCCTGCAGGCCGTAGGGAACAGGGTTGGGGGGAATGATTGAGTGGTTGAAAGTTTTAGTCGACTTTTTAACCAAAAATGGAGACATCGAGAGAAGGTCGTCTGTATGTTGTAGGCAAAGTAACGGGAAGGAACTAGTCACTAAGGCAGACATGCCACCAGTGTATCAGGATCAACAAGAAAGCTATGACGACGGCCCTTGGGCAAGAAAGAGAGAAAGTGCAGATGGTGCTGGTGTGTGTATAAATAAACGTGCACATATATGAACACGTATGTGCAAAACAACAGTAGCCAGCTCTCAGAAGGCCTCGCAGGAGGCTAGAACCTGAGCTTTTGTTCAGTGCAGTGAGTGTGTGAGCACTGAAGGTAAGGACCACCATGGCCAGACTGTGTTTTAAAGCAATGGGGGAGAGGGGGGTCCTAATTGTGTGAATGTTAAAAAAAAAATTGTAGAGACAAAAATCTATTTTAATGGCAGAGGTGGAGAAGACAAGAAGCAAACAAAGTTGCTTTCCTTCATGCATTAGTTATCAAATACATCATTTGCCTCTGGCGAAATCTGAAGACGAGTTAGTAGATTCTGTTTTCGCACAGAACTTATACAAGGGGTTAAAACATGAGCAGATATAAGGTAAATAATTAAATGGTGAGTCGTGAGTCGGGGATAACTTAGGGTCGGGGAGGGGTAGCTATTAGGAGGGTCCTTAAAGCAGCAGGCATTGTGCTAACTGTAAACCTGTGAGCTGCTTCACAGCCTGCCTTCTACTGACTGCTCTGGCCCTGGCCCTGAAAGGAGCACTGGGAATGCGCACACCCACCCATCAGTGGACAGTCAGTAAAGGAACAGCATCGGCCAAAACCACGAAGAACCGCTCAGTCTCTTGGGTTCCAGTGAGCTAATGTAACTAAGAACGGGGTGGGGAGTGGTTTATTAATTTAAAAAGTATAAAACAGGATTAGATTATAGAAGCCTGCTGGTCTAGGCCATGCAGAGAACAACAATTAGTGTTGAGAATGGAACATTCGCGCCCAGACTCACCGGGCTCCCGCCAGAGCTCAGGGGACACGGAGGAAAGGAGTCAGAAAGAATGTATGAATCAGAGGATATGGAGGCACTCTGTCCTCTGAACATGACGTGGCCATTGCATTTATGAATCCCTAGCGCATGACCTGATCAAGATCAAGCCAGTTAACATGCTAATACGGACGAGGAAGGGGCTCATGAGGCTCCGTTCCCTAGCTGAAGAACCACGGACAACTGATGGCAGCAGGAAGCCGGGAGGAGTCCATTTTCTTTTTGGTACGTAGCACCTGATAAGTTACCAAGCTCAGGTGGATGAACACCCACACACATGCAGGCAGCACTACCAGACTCAGTGGGTTATGGGAAACAAAACAGGAGGACGTGAAGGTGGGAGGGGCAGGTATTAGGGAGTCAGGGAGAGAGGGAGGCAGGATCTGGGATGGATATGATCAAGATACATTGTATAAATGACTGGTAGAGAACAATGTGGGAGACATTACATACCTGCGGTGTGTGGGTGATGAGGGCCTCCATCCGGATCCACCATCCTTACTACTTGGACTGATGGAATGAGTGTTTGCAAACCTAGCCACAGATGCTAAAACATTTGCATGTGGGCTCGTTTCTTGTCTCTATGCTTCTCTTCACTATGATGCACCAGCTCCAGCACTGGTGACTCCTCATGATCCCCATTGGCCCTGCTACCACAGCAACAGAACATTGCAAGTTTGAGCCAGCCGCAGAGCTACCGATTACAGCCCATCTCAGGCTCTCTTTCAACTAGTTATGCCTTCAAATCTAAGCTTTAGCCACAGACTTAAGCAGAAGCGTGAGAGGAGTTTCTGGGGGCACAGTCAAGTTGCTTGCTCGTCACTGTGCCATTTTGGCAGGTTACTCACGTTTTTTCTCATCTTGTAGAAGGTCTATCTTGGAGATGGTATCTTTTTGAAATTCCATAGCTTCTTTAGCCTGTTAAGGGCCTACAAGTGACATCTTCACAGCCTTGGATACATATTTTAACTCAGTGTGTGTGTGTGTGTGTGTGTGTGTGTGTGTGTGAGAGAGAGAGAGAGAGAGAGAGAGAGAGAGTCAGGGTCTCCATATGTACTGTAGACTTCCTTTGTGCTTGTGTAGCCCAGGCTATCTTCAAGGAGTCTCTGCCTCCTAAGCATGACGTTATGGGGTGCTTCATACTGCCTAACCTATCTTACTTTTTGATGAGGTTTGTATAAGTCATAAAGGGTCCACTATTTGTTCACAGAGGGAATGAATACTCATTAACTGTGTTTTGGTCGTGGATTTTATCGTCATTCAGAGAAGGAAAATAATCTGCAAATATTCAAATTATGTATCTCCTTTGAACTTTTAATGGAAAACACTGTATCAGTATGAGTTTAAATATTCTCCAATTGAAGACTTTGGAGATTGCTTACTTTTACTGAGACCAACACAAAAGTTCATGCAAACATATAAACCTCTTACTGCTAAAGACCACTTGTCCCTGGGTTTTTAAGAAATTAGTTCACAAATAATAAATGTTTACATTTAATCATCATTTCATAATTTCTATACTTCCTAGGGTGGATTCCACGTGGTTTTCTTGGAAGAACATTGAAAAGATATTGCTTACTGAACTGGAGTCTTATAGAGGGAAGGGAAGGTGACTGAAACTCCTGAGAAGTGGTTTGGGGTTGGCTTTTGGGACACTTGGCTGCAATTTAGAAGATGAAAGTTGGTATATATGCTCTGAAGAGAAGTAGACTTTCAGAAGGAGAGGGATACTTCATAATGTGACAAAATCTACATCAGAGAACTCATAAGTGGTGAACTTTTAAGTATTGAATAGAGACACAACCCTTTTTATTTCCTGTAGCTCTGCAGTTGGTTTTTAGACTCCAAGAATTTTTAACTACTGTAGATCAACAGATACACGTAACAAAAAAATAGGAAGATAATTCACAACATAGGAACATAGGAATCTAACCTGGAAGTCTACAGGTAATCTACTTCATTTGTGTCCTCTAAGTATGTATTTAGAGATATGGTAGTATCAGACTTGCAATATGTGAGTCGAAAAATAATGTGACAATGGAGAGCACTATTAAGCTGATATACCGAATTGCTGTATAAGATCCTCTCAGGATGTAAATGGTACAAACTTGAAAACTACATTTAGTATTTAATCTCACACTCCTAAACAGGTGCCCACTCAGTAGACACTTTGTTTAGCATATCAAATCAGATGGTATTTAATAAATAAGGAGGTTTAAAAGCAGTGTTAGGCATATAGCTAAACCGTTTGTGTGCCTTCAAATATTTTCCCCTATTAGTGTTAAGAATATTTTATTTGTATTACCACAAGTTATAAAAGTAAAATAGGGCTTGTATTAGACACTTGTAATAGAGCTCATGCTATTTATAACGTATTTAAAAGGCTTATCAGGAACCAGTCTTCACATAAGTAACTTTTCAATACTTTAACAGGCTAATACTTTTTTTTGTCAGAATGTTACTGAGTAAATTCTAAGGCATTCTAAAATGTCCAGATGAGATAAATTACTTTAGATTACTGATCAGTTTATGTGTCCCATACTAGTTCGTGTTAAAGTTTGCGAGCATATGATTTCTAAGAACCTTCACTCCAGAAGGCCCTTTTCTGAGTAGAACTAGTTTAGTTTGCAACAAGGATAAGGATTTCCCCCCCCTTGGGTGAAACAGCTTAATGTAATTCGGGGTGGTGGAGAAAGCATGCTTTCTCAAGAAGGTGCTTGTAAGCTAGCCCAGTACATCACCTGCCCCGAGAGCTCCCTAACCACCTAGCCTACATCTCTGCACACTGTTGGGCACAGTGGGCTACTGACAGAGCCATTGCCAGTTCTGCAAGCAGTACCCAGGACCTGGACTTGGAATCCATCCTAGGGTTTGTCATCCTCTACAGCCTCATGTCCCCTGCATCGGAGCAAGTGTGTTGAACGAGAAAGATCACTTACGACTGAGTTTTTCATCATGGCTTTGACTGTGAAGCCTTCAGAAACCAGGGAATGAGGCTG